>VYZW01054497.1:40886-65740 GCA_013401315.1 Balaeniceps rex
GGACGACAAAACCAACGAACACACCCCAGCTAGATGAGAAAGGAGAAAGCCCTGTAGAGAACAAGTACACAGGCAAGACAGCTAGAAAGCAGCAAAGAATCTTACTGGTCCACTTCACATAACAAACCAACTAAGTATCTGTTTCTAAATTCAGCTCAGATAAGCAGCACCTTTGGCTTCGCAGAGCTCGGTACCCCATGCAACCCCAATCTTGCAACAAAGATTTGTAAGCCTGTTCCCTTCTCTATTGATCAAAAAGGAATGCAAGATATTTCTTCAGCCACTGGAGTCTACATATGAATACTAGCTTTTGCTGATTCCTTGTTTTCATTTTGTTTCATTGATGCCTTTTCCTGGCATATAACCATGAGTGACTGGTACTGTTATTTCACTCACCTCTTGCAAGAACTTGTCAGCACAAAGATCAACAATCAGCACCTGGGGAAAGATGTACAAAACACACTGACTTTTATAACCAGGTACGTTGCTGTACAGAAAAAAACACTTTTTTTTTTTTTTTTTAAATGTCCCCGGTGTCAGGGGATGCCACACATGAAACACAAATTTTGTGTAACTGCAGCCTGTCTATAAGAACAGTGAATATTATTTATCTTTGGTAACAATGGAACACCCTGACTTGTATCTGGCAAGTTCAACAACTGTCTCACAAAAGTCTAAGAGTTTATATTAAGACAGAATCCACAGAGATTATTCCAGAGAGGTCAGTTTCATACCACTGACATCGTCCCTCCACTGTGCTTCACCCAATTCTCACCTCTTCTATGGGCAGGTCCTGGAGCTGTGGTAACGAGCAGGAGAGAATGCCAATTAAGAATGGGGTCGGAGAGCACACAATATCAATCATAGAAGTTGGTAGGACTGGTATGTAGGTGTGTTGCCAAGTGAAGGGATAAAGCGTTGCAACTGCAGCATGGCCACATTTAGACAGAGTGCTAGAAAGTAAGAGAAGCACAGAGCGCACTGTCAATGTCTCGTTCAGTACTCAGCTACAGACACAGGTTAGAAATGCTCAGGGAAAATGTAATTCATGTGTGTTGTTTATGCATCAGCAGAAGCCCCATGCATCCACTGTTACGGGGAGCTAGGAATAGCATCAACCCAGACTAAAGAGGTAAAGGAAACATTCCCTTATCTCCTCTTGGGTAAATAGCATACTCCAAATTCTAACCATGCACATGTTGTGTGGAAAGTCTGCAAAAAGCTTTGAAATGTAACTATTTACAAAAAGTTAGACAAGCTTGCACATGAAACAGGCCCAAACGCAGAAGAGAAAATAGTATCCCTCAGAAAGAACTAGTCACTCAGACTCTTTTTTTACCTTAAGTTGTCAGCAACAAAGATCACCCTTCTTTCCAGCAGGAGAGAGGCAAAGACCCGAATCATGTGAGAGACACTTAGACACTTCAACAGGCATTCGAAGTCAACGTGTTCAAGTCGAGAATCCAGTGGACGGCAGAGTTTCACCACCTGAGAGGCAAGCAGAGATGCAGAGCGCTGGAGGAGAAAGCCACAGCGCAGTCAGGCCAGATGAGGGGCAGCCTGGCTGGAGCACAGAACTGGTGGCTCCTCACAAGTGGAACCCCACGGCCTGGGCAGTCAGCGCAGGGCATGGCAGAGGCCTCCCAAGCAGCTCTTCCTTAGAAAGCATGGAATCACTTCTACGGTAGATCGTTCGATGGGAAGCCGGTTTCTGCAACAGCCTCCCTTCAGACTTCAGGACATTATCTTCAGACTAATTATTTTCAGGCAGCATCGCTCTACAGAGCAGTCTGCGAAGCACCACTATGCCCCAGAGACACCATCGGCATAGGAAAGCCAGTCCTGATTTCCGTTACCTCATTTCCTGCTCCTGGCAGGAAACTCCTCACGGTAATCGTGCGTCCGGGAGCAGGGAAAGGCGCCTCCATTACACTACGCATAAATGGGTGTACTAGGGCTGGGGACATCTCTCGCCTCTTCTCCACTTCATCTAAAATCTGCAAGAAAATACATTGGACGTTGGTTCAATGCCTGCTGGTAAGCCAGAGGAGATACGAGCCTCTGTTAGAGTATCCCACGCCATAGCTACACGTGAAGGCTCCAACACAGACTCACAGCCCTCTCCCCCCTCGCTTGGGATCCCTGTGAAAGCTCCTCTCAAACATCTGAACAATCAAATGGGAGTAGATACCTGTGAGTACAACTCTCCATTCTCAGACGCAATCTCCTGCTACTGCAAAGAAATGTCTTCTATGTGGTAATCAAATTCTCACAACTAGTTAGAGGAGTAAGAGCAGCAACACCCCATCCTCCCCCCCAAGAAACCTTTCTGAAACGCTGTTCTAGAAACTCTGTGCTCCAACGATTAGAAATCAGCTTTCATCATAAGCTTGCCCCTGTATTATTCTGCAATAGCTGCCATTTACCTGTAGTATCTTTCCCCGATCTTTACCTCTTTATCTACTCTCCTTATAGTGCTAGGATAAACAAGCTGAGATCTACCCCCCACACCCCCCCAAAAAGTGATTTTCCATTTCCAAGTCGTGGAAGAAGATGAAGGGGCACCATCAGTAGCACCAGGTACTAGAAGCCACTTCCTGACAACGATTTGCTGAAGGAATAGTCATCTGTCTATCAGCTGACAAGTCTCAGCACTAGTATCATTTTATTTGCCCTGTCAAAGCACAGGCAGTAAGGAAGCACCACTCTCCTGGGATGAGTTACAATCGCTAAGCAATTCTAGACTGAACAGAAGCATCCAGTTACTTTCAGGAGTTTGCAGGTTGTCAGAGACTCAAGTCCGGTAAGAAGTAACAGGCTCTCCCCACTTCACCTTGGAGAAGAGATTGAAGCAGCCCAGGCGGCTAACGATGCAGTATACCTCAGGAAGGCGCTTCCCTTTCCCTTCTGGCTGAAAGGCAACAGGAACAGTTATGCTGAGAACAGGGATGCAATAAAGAACCTAGCACCTACACTGTAGCTGATTCGCAGAATTCCTTGTGCTGTAGTACTCTCTACATTTCTGATATAAGAGCCCTGAGGAATGGCCAGTTCCAGGAGCTGTCTTTCATGCCCAGAGCCCATTTCACTGTATTGCTGGGCATCATCATGCTCCTTCCCTTATGCATTCAAAGGGCTGGTAACCTCAGCAGCAGCACAGGTGCTATGTAACCCACATGGGAAATTACTGCTGATTCATGTCCTGCACTTGACTGCACATTTACCAATGCATTCTTTACACTCCACCCAATACACAGATGCTTACCAGGAGCTTCTTGCAGTACCCAAACCAGCGTCCGCCATCCTCACCCGTCAACACAAAAGAAAATGTTTCACTGGGGAACCAAAGAACAGTCAGGGTTAAATTCACCTTGCAGTTCTGAGAAGAGACTGACAAACAAAGCACACAAACTACAAGCCATTCTCTTTCTGGTCATGCTGAAGAACCCTGCTGTAGTTAGCAAGCTACTTTGGGCTCTATTCATTGTAAAAACCTGCAGCCCATGGACTCTCACTGATCTGCTACAGCGATCTTCCTTCCAAGCTGCTTCTCCATTCTGCCAAGGAGCAACAGAAGCACTTGTCAGCCCCGGGAGCTGGCCTTGAACAGACGTTATGAACTTCCTTCTTATAGGAAAGACGGTGCTCAGGCAGAAGCAGCACTTCTGAGTCCACCTCCATATCTCTTCTTCCCCATCACAGGGTTTAGGGATTCAGCCTTTCCCATTTTTCCTTGCTGTGGATGCAGTTCCTCTGGTCCAAGAAACTGGCACATACCTGAGCTTTCAGTATTGCCTGTTTCAGGCATAAGTATTCAAAAACAAGTCTTTACCTTTTAAGGTCTGATGCAGGAAACCAGTCTTGGGGATCTGGAAAGCAGAATTTGGGAATGACCTTTAGCCTCTCTTCAGTATCCTTTGACTGTCTGAAGGGATGTTCAGGCTGGAGGGGTAACACATGCATTTGAAGTCACTGAAGTGTGGTGCACAGCTGCAGCATTTGAAACAATGGGAGACAGTATATTCCTGACACTTCCAAATGCTGAACCATCAGATAGCTAATGCACAAGTATAGGAGAACATATTCCGACTATAACAGATTCCCAATTCCCTCTGGCATCTTTCCTGCTAGTTGGACCTTTGTAAAATTACCCAGCTGGTCTTGGTAAGAACTGAGTAAGGATTTACAAGCATGGCCAAGTGTATTGGGGAACGAAGCTAGAACCGACCCCCCAAATGATGGTTGTGTCAACTGGGCTCAGTTCTACTCCTAGGATGTTTGAAGACACTAAAAGGAACAGAAATGTGTTCAGCTTGTGATGTGCAGGTCACTCATCATTCGATTGTGAAAACAGTGTATCTGAATCACATGTCCCAGTTACCACATGTGGGCTCAAGTACAATCCTTCAAAGACTACAGGACAACTTTCCATGCTCAAAACTGCCCAGAAGGGGCAAAAGGAAGGTTTTCAAATAAGAGAGATCACATTTAAGTAGGAAATTCCCCTGAGAAGAGGCAAGTTTATTGCATAAAGCTGATTTTAGACACTGTACTCTCAGTCAGCGCATCTAAGCTATTCCAGTGTCCCAAGCTGCGACAGCATGAAGGAGTGGTTAGAAAACAGTACAGCATTTTCACAGAGTAACAGTTGAACAAAAGCTTTGATGTCCTTGGGCATGGAGCCCAAAGAAGAGGGTGACAAGCAGATTACTTAGAAGCAAGGCTATTTTTAGAAAGGAGACAAATCTGTAATCAGAACACCTCCATATTTACCGGGCAATGTTTCCTGCAAAATCCCAACATGATAGACTGTCCCATATAAAGTCACTCACCAAAACACTTTACTTTGAGCAGAGGATAAATAACCACTGAGAAAATAATTTGTTTTGTTAGTGCATTCATAAAAGCCAGTAAAGAGCCACATGGTACAGTTGGGTCTGATCGTCTGCTAGGGCAGCAGGAAAAGAACAATGCACTGCCCTTCCCAAAGGCAATGAGCAGATTGAGAGGCTGCACCAGGGAAAAGCTAAAACTGGTTACATTCCTTTCTTCCACCTAACACCCTTAAGTTTGCACTTTTAGCAGATATTATGTATGTTCAGTTTTACCCACTAAATTAAGACTGTGCACTCTTTCTGGCTGTAGTCCCTTATTCATTTTGTCAATCCAAAATGTTTACACATTTGAGACACTAGAGTTATTTGCACAAAAATCCCTTACAGAGCTGGACACTATGGGTCCTGCTGGAGTCACACATAACCTCCCTTAGTGAATCTGACACCTCCTTCGCTATTTGGATGACATGCAGATTCCTTAATAATCTCTGGCTTATTCCTGATAGCACAGCTAGAATTGTTAGTTTTGTTCTGTTTTTTAGTGGAAGGCACCAGGTACAAGCCTAGATGGTGACAAGTGAATATTCATTTCAATCTGGAACCACAGAAGCAAGCATCAAGGCTCCATCCTCTTAGCTTCACAGTAACTACTGTGTACACCGAGTCATAATTTGGAGTCAGACACTGATCTTGTCATCCATTTGGGCTGAACAGACAGAAAGAAAGCTTATTTCAAATGGCTTGTTCTAGCTACAGTACTTTAACTTCCACAGTTCTCCTCTGCTTTTGGGGGACTAGTACACATGGCTTTGCCATTTTAATTTTTTTTTTTTTTCCCAGAACAGTATAAATAAGCATAAAAGCCCTGGGATTCTAGTTCCTGTGCACCATCAGTCAAATTGCTTCACTCCTCGTTTATAAACCACTGACTACCAGGATGAGGTCATGCCAGCTTTGGGAACAGAGCACTGCACTCCCTTTCCTCTCCTGCAGGCTGCCTCAGCAGTGTATCACAATACAGTATGGCTTTATGATATTTCCAGTAGGAGCTTTCCTAGTACCAAAAAAACCAGTAAACTCGTTATGAAGAAAGATATTCAACAACTGCCCAACGCTATACATTAGGTCTGTAACAGAGCAAGGTGCTTCATATTCCAAGCCTGTATCCTAACCAGCAGGCCAGCTTTACTAGTATAGAGTTCAGGAAGGGATACACACTGCAGGAGGAAATAAACGGCTGCTGAGTGTGTTTTGCGGGCAGGTTTCCATGCAGCTCATACCTTGCTGGGAAACTGCTGTATGATCTGTGGTGTGTATGTCATCTCAGATGCCTTCTTGTGCAGCGACACCACCACAAACAGCTCAAATAGCCGCTGCTCCTGAAGCTCTATCAAATCCCTCTCCAGAGTCTGGTAGTGCGCGTTCCTCTTGGAGGCTGACTGCACCTGCAGCAGGCACCTGTGTCGACCTGAAGAACAGAACAAATCCAAAACCAGCCTGTGGCTATCACTGCCATACACCTACAGGTCACAGAAGAGGACTCGTCACCACCTTTAGAAGGGGGAAAAGAGATGGGTGCATTTGCCTAACATCAATGCTGCGCTCTACAGGACTTGGACTCCTGCATCAGCTCCTCAAGCACAGAGCTGTTCCAGGTAGGGGAGCACTGGCCTTGCAAGCAGCTCTGCAAATGCCTCTTGACCAATAGCTAGCATTCTCCTGCTGTCCTGACATTCCTTCCACACGTCTCAGAGCGACACACAGTGGTAACGATGAGGGAAGCCCAGCTGTGAGAAGAAGCCCACCTCCACCAGTTCAGCAATTGCCAGGCCTCAGGCAGCTACTCTGTAAAGCAGCACAGGCATTCAAGAGAGGCAGAGCCAGTTTCCTGGCCAAGAAACCTCCAGGCTGGGACATCTTGACAGGCAGTACAGACTCACAAGCACAGGCACGGCACTCTGATGTAAGAAATCCCTGTGGCCCAGGCATCACAACACATTCTGGACACTGGAAACAACCCTTACATCAGGCAGTGACTCAATCACTGTATTTCTGCAGAGACTCTTCACTCTCCATTACTCTCCTTAACATAAAAAAGTGGAACTTCACTATTCGCTCCAAGTTAAGGCCTTCTGTGTGCTTCCCTCCAAGTAAATGAAACACCTAAAACAACTCCGTTGGTCCTTTTTGCTAGATGCTTGCTTAGAGACGTGACAGAGTCACTCATCAGGGCTGCTGGCCAACCATTACCATTTTGCATTCAAACCTTACCAGCACAGAAACGAAAACCTCTCTGGTCCTTCCCACACCAGCTAAAACCAAGTAGGTATTTCAAGTCTGTAGTTCGGGCCTATAATCAAACTCAGGACAGTGGAACCAGACAAATAACCAAGTGATTTCTCCCTGGAGGAAAGGGCATTTCACAACATTATACATATAAAACAGAACCAAGGGAAGGAAGCAGGGGGAAAATAACCTCAAGTGCTAGCAGCAGAGATGATCCAGGGACAATCTCCTGCAAGACATATTTTAGTGAAGTGTGACTCTACCAGCACAAAAATGAATCTACTTCTAGCGACTGGCAGATTAATGGCATTAAACCTCAAGGACCCAGGAGAAGTGGCAGAAATAGAGGTTGATTTGTCACAGCAACAGCTCCTAGCCGTGGCCATGCTGCCTCTTAGATGATCCCTTTTTCTGTCTCGCCAGAAGCCACAACTAGTCAGTGTGCTTATCCCATCAGAGCCTTAGCCAAATGTGTAGTGCTATGGGGACAGGACCAGCCCCTGTGATTCACTCACTTTTTGGCTGATTTTCCGTATCGCTTTCATTCCCACTGGTTTCACCTGAAACACACAAAGTTTTCACTTATTAGCCATGCAGAAGGAAGATGGGCAACACCTAACGTTGGGAAAGAGACAGAACTGTAGACTCATCAGACCAATGTCACTGAGGGCTGCCCACCTATCCTGCTCAAAGCATCAGCAAAGAACAGCCAGTACTGGCAAATGTGCTACAACAGTAAACTTGAAAAAACAGAGTTGTCACTGTTTCCAGTAAACCACCGGTAGCTCAGCTAAACACAGGCAAAGAACAGAAACCACGTGGTTCTTTGATGCTGCTATAAAAGTTAACAGATTTGGTGAACTGAATATACTATAAATAAAGACAATACCATGGCTACAAAATCAGAACAACACAAGAATATCACTTTAGAGGCACAAAAGCAATGAGTGGAGTAGTCAGAGGTAGCTCTCATGCCAAGTGGATTTGTGGGGAATTTTTGGGTTCATTCTGCTTTTTTGAAAAAGCACTTTTTAACCAGCAGCCCAGCTCTTCAGGCTCAGATCATAGCAGAATCTTCCATTTGTGACAGTGTTAAACTTGGGTTAGGCAAGTGTTCCCAATCCTAGTGGTGCTGAAAGCTCAACAATTCCAGCTGCAAGACATGGGGTTTAGCACTGTTGAGTCAGCCCAGCATGAGCTGCAGGAGATGGTGGTGCCTGGCCTGCTAGCAGTACCCCAGGAAGCACAGGAATGGTGCTGCTCAAGAGGTTTATAGCAGAGAGAATGGTGCTGGAGACCTCTATACCTTTCATCAGAGGCGCTTCTCTCCCAGCAGGACTGAGCAATTTCACCCTCTTCTTTCCACGCTTAGAATCAAAGATCTCCTGTATTTTTAGTACCAGCTGAAATCCAAAGCAGAAGCAGAGGTTAATGTAGGGGTCCAGAAAAGGGTCCAGGTGCCAACAGGACTGCAGCCCAACAGCTATCATCTAGCACCACAACTCTTGGGAAAGGCTGCCCAAGTCCTGCCAGGGACCCTGGCTCAGAGACTGCTTGCTAGAGTACTTTTAGCACAGCTCACTGGATAATGAATGAGCACAGAATTTCTGCTACAAGAGACAGATTACTGTTAGCACAACTCAAAGCTGGAAGTTATCATACTTTGCTTACCAAACAGACAGCAGAAGCAGCAAACTGTCTAGCATCAGATCTCCATTTTCTATAGAGAGACCAATTGCAAAGGCACTTGCAAGAAGATCTTATAAACCCTCCACCACAAAGGACTCTGAACTCCACATGCTCTCAAGCATCCAAATTTGTTCCAAGCCCAGAAAAAGCAGAGCGCTCTCAGTGTAGCTTGGGGTTTGTTTTTTTGTTTGTTTGTTTTGTTTTTTAAGTTTGCTGCTGTAGTTGGATGTCAGACAGCTAGAGTAAGTTCTCCAAAGCACCATGTCAAGCACAGAACAAGGCTGCTCTAAGCATAGTCCTTGTCCCAGGGTAGTTTGCTAAAATGAAAGGATTATGTACTTCCATTTTGCATAGGTGAAGAAAGACAGTGGGACAGAATAACAGGTTTATGCTGCAGGGACACCACAGACCTGGTCCACTGGAAGAAAAAAAATTGGAAAAAAACATAGCCCAATGCAGACTAAGACATGAAAGAAGGGTCAGCATTTAGACAATCCAAGTCGACACTGTTCACCTTCCTTCCACTGGTCACAATAGCCTTAAAACCAAAGACCTAATGCTTTCTGTTACTCCTGTCACAGGCCTCTCTGGACTCCCACCCTCAGCTGCCAGGTATACAATGCTGCAGGTGGCTCCTTGATTCTGCATGTCAAAGACAGCTCTCACTTCATTGTGAAGAAGGATTTATGCTAAAGGCAGTGAGCAGGTCAAGTTCATTCTTGTCTCAAGTTAAGAATTCATTAAATGCTCCCACTGAATGTAGGAGGGTGGGGCCCAGCCATTTGTCACCACAAATACTGCATAAAAAGGAAGATACTCAGCAAAAGAACCTGTTTTTCAGCTCAAGCCTTTATCCACAGCTCAGCAAAATAGGCTTAGGCTCTTCTCCTTTTCAGATCTATTTCTACCCATTTTCTGCATTAGCCAGTCCTCCTACCACAATGAGGCTGCAAGGAAGAAAACAGCCCACAGCAGAAAGCAGTGCTTCTCCTGCAAAATCTGCCTTCTTTCCCCTCTACCATCCAGCCTTACCTAGAGGATTTCCATTTCTGTTCCGATTTTTGTGCAAGATATTAGGTGTGTTTAAGGCAGCTACGTGTTTCTTAAGCAATAAGTATGTTTTTTCTTTTTAAACTCCATCTCTCGAGCACTCTTGGCTCAATTCCTTGTCAGCAAAAAGAGTAAAGTGTGCCTCCTGCATGTAAGTTGTTACCAGATTTTTGGAATAGGTTTGCTTTTGGAGAATGTCTTATTTTCCCCCTCCAAATGAAAGATACTCTCCATCACAGCATTTTTATAATCTTGCCATGCCCTTCCTGATTTTCCAGGCCTACAGTTTGTTTAAAAACACATACAGAAGTTGCTTGTTACTCTAAAGTACTTAACTTTTGATAACTGTTTTGCAGCTGTCCAACTCCAGTTCACAGTCTTGTGCAATTTGAGCAAATACACCCCATTTTCACAAGAAATAAAGATCTGCAGAAGTTAAATGATTTTGCCATGGCAAAAGTAAGTTGTTGCCACTACCACAACTGGAATTTGAGTCCTATGCACAAAATGCCCCTACAGTGGGAGCTGCAGCTGTCCTTCTAGAGCACATGCTGCATTTTATCACTGAGGGACATGAGCTGGTAATCAATACTAGTATCTAGAAAGATTCCCAATGCATCAAATGAGAATTACAACGGAGTCCTCTATCATGAAGGTGGATTAAAAGCCTTTCTCACTACTCTGGCCTCAGAAGCATACCTGCCTTTGTACACAGGCAGGAGGGAGCGGCCAGAGGCAGCAGAGGGGAGAACTGTATGAAGGCTTCATGAAATGCGCTTATCCCTAAAAACTGCTCTTCGCCTTTAGACTATGAAACAGCTGCAAGGGTATGTTCCTGACGGCAAGTCAAGAACTCCAAGCCAACATGCCAAGTAACCAAGGGCCCAGCCAGCTCGCCACAGCAGCCCCACGCTGTCAGGCATCTAACAACTCTGTGCCTGCAGTGAGAACATAATGATCAGCCTGAGAAGTCACCAGGAGCAAGGGACACGTACACGCAATTGTACAGAGCTGGCCCTTCAGCTCACACAGAGCTTCCTTGCATTCCTGCACCACGTTCAGCGCAAAACCAGCATCATTACTCTTCATGGAAGCATTGGGAACAAGGCTTAAATGACAAGGCACGAGGAAGAGCTAGTATTCACACACAGCACTGATCTCCAGGTCAACACCTAGCACTCCGTTTGCAGATTGTTGGCCAACAAAACCACCGCTGCCCTGGCTAGAACTGGCACTCTGGTTTTTGATCCGTGAACACCTGCCCTGCTATTTGGAGGGGAAATAGTTTGAGCAGGGTCACTTGTCCACACATACAGCAGTGCTAACCAGCATTCACCTGCCAGACACACAGCTCCATGACCACTTACAAAGCACTTAGAAGGTGCTAGACAAAGCAGCAAGAGTTTGAAATGCCATGCAAGAAGTAATGCTTAAATCTCACCCAGGGCAAGTTCTTTCTCCTGCTAGCAGCCTCTACTGCTCGGAACAGCTTCCACTCGGTCAGCGTGACAGGCAGGGTTGTGTCCTTCACCATTTTCCCTTGGAAACTTGTCTGGGAGGGCTTTAGCTCAAGAGTCTTGCGACTGAGGAAGGGAGGTTTTGGGGGAGGCTAGAAAACAGAATCAGAAGAGATGGTTAAGCATGGGATTAATCTTTGGTCCAAGCTCAAAGGAGTCAGATTACAAATTGTACAGCTCCTGCAGCCTCCTGCTTCTTACCAAGCCCTCCATCCCACCCCCACCCCACATAGTCAAGCTTCTCATCAACACTCTCTTGTTCCTATTCTTTTGCTCCTTGGCAGCTTAATCAACTGCCACTGCCATGGCTGTTCGTTATCATTTACATTAATAACAAACAATAAAAAATAAGGAAAACCAATGACATAGCAATGGGGAATGCGGGGCCGGGGGGAGCACAAAATAGGGCCCTTGTGAGGATGACTCTCTGTAAACACGTGACAATTTAATCCCTTCACCCTACCTTGGGAGCCCTACTGGTGCTCCGAGGGGGTGGTAGCTTCCAGACAGATGGGACCTTCCACAGTGGTAAGGGCAGTGCTCCTATATCTTCATAGGGGTTCTCTTTTGCAGGACCTGGAAAAAGCATCGGATGGGAGATTTATGAAAGGAGATAAGTCCTGCATTCTTGCAAGGGATGTAAGCAGGAAGAGAGCGCAGTTGTCTGCCAAGCTTTAACAGGGTCTGAGAGAGACCTGTTTTAAGATGGATTAGGTTCCCACCACTCAAAGATCCTTCTAACCCACTACCATCAACTTGGCAAACTGTACACAGACTCAGCAAAACAAAACACTTCTACCACTGCAGAGAAAGTAGCTCTGTTGCAAAGCAGCTAATTTTGTCAGTGTTCACACTGATCTCTGTGCAGCACTCGAGCAAAGCAATTAAGAGCTAATAAATCAGTTTAGCACAGGCCAATTCTAGCGACCTTCCATGACATCTGAAATCAGGCTGTTCACATGCAGATAGTTACTAACATCAACAAAGAACCCTAGATGGGGAAGACCTTGAAAGTCACAGAGCTGGAAAGGGCCTCGATGCATTCTCACATTCATGCCTCCCTCCCCAGCAAATTTGCCACCCTTAATTAAAGTGAGTGCATCCCCCAGAAGCACAGGCACATACAGATAATGTCCTCATAGATGTTGTCTTCTGACTGTGCGTAGACGAGCCTGGATCCTGTAGTGCCGTTTGTCCTTTCTCGAAGTCTACGGGAGTTGGTGGTTGCCATCCGGTTGCGGAAGCCCTGGATGTCCTCAAACTCAAAAGATTTCCTAGAGGAAAACCAGTGTAACTTCTTCTAAAGGCACCTGCATGTACCAGTGAGTTGCTGTCTCCAGTCCACACAGAGTATGGTCCTCCTTGAGGCCATCAAGCACATGGATGCTCCACTCTGGACTCTCTGATTTCCAAGCGTTGAGGTTTAACCCCAGCCGGCAGCTCAGCCCCATGCAGCTGCTTGCTCGCTCCCGTCCAGTGGGATGGGGGAGAGAATCAGAAGGGTAAAAGTGAGAAAACACGTGGGTTGAGCTAAAGACAGTTTAATAGGTAAAGCAAAAGCTGCGCACGCAAGCAAAGCAAAGTAAGGGATCCATTCACTACTTCCCATTGGCAGGCAGGTGTTCAGCCATCTCCAGGAAAGCAGGGCTCCATCACGCATAATGGTGACTTGGGAAGACAATTTTTATTGCTGAGCATGACATCATATGGAGCGGGATATCCCTTTGGCCAGTTGGGAGTCAGCTGTCCTGGCTGTGTCCCCTCCCAACTTCTTGCCCACCCCCAGCCTACACGCTGGTGGGGTGGTCTGAGAAGCAGAAAAGGCCTTGAGGCTGTGTAAGCACTGCTCAGCGGTAACTAAAACACTGGTGTGTTATCAATACTATTTTCATCACAAATCCAAAATACAGCACCATGCAAGCTGCTATGAAGAAAATTAACTCTATCCCAGCCAAAACCAGCACACCAAGCGAGTCCTACTCACTTAACTCTGGTAGATTTTTAAATTAAAAATAAAGTTGGAGGCCCCATGGCCAAGCACACTCCAAGCAGGTATGGCGAGTCCCATCCTGTCACAGCAGCAAGAACCTAAAACATGTTTTGCAGACTAAGCACTTGCAGCAGTACTCAGAATTAGGGCACTGCTTTCTACCGGACCTCTCCTACTGCTCATGCTAAGGGTGTTACCGCATTTGCGAGTTTGCATTTTCATACACTTGGCCTCCATTTCAAAATTATGGCACAGAGGTCACAAAGGAGCTGGCAGAGATTTAGCCCATCATCATAAAATTTGGTTTGTTGCTGCACAATTTGCCATGGTGAAAGAACGTTTCAGGAGTCCTAGCCCCATCTCCACCTACAACGTTCACACTACTCTCTAGCACAGCTGCCCTAGGCAGCTCATCTGTCAGCAGAACTAGCATCAAGTTGCTCAGAGGCTTTTTACTCTTAACAGGCACCTACATACGGGAAAGAGGAAAGAACAGCCAAACCTACTGCAACAGGGGCACCCACAGCTGACAGCCTCCACCTTCAAGCAAAAAGAGAATCCTTGACTCACATGAAAGCCAGAATATTTAGCAGCCATAGTGCCCCAAGAGAAAGCTATTCTGTAATCCACAAATTGCAGCTGAGGATAAGCTCAGGGCAAGAAGCAGGCAGCACTCTCCCTGGGGCCAGTGTATTGTCACTCAACTCTGTTTTAAGGTATGGGACTGACATCTGTTTGGAGCTTTTAGCCTTCTTTGCAAGATTATCAGCAGCAAAAGCAGTGCATACGCAATGCTGGACAAGGGATACTTTCATCCAGAAATAGCCTCTCCCCATCAACAGAGGCATCATAAGTACTAGCACCTCCATGAGGATATCGTGCAAGCAAGTTGTTTAAACCCATCTAGAAACTGATTTAAGGAAACATGTTTCAGATATGAGAGATGAATTGATGTACCTCTGGGTTCTCTCTCTGATTCTCCTGCTGGCTATTCTCTTCTCAGGATTGCTGGAGGATGACACCAACTCTCCTCCATGGTGCTTTTGCAGGGGAGCTTCCCTGGTAGCACTGGCATCACTACAGCTACTAGCACCCTTTTCTGCAAGATAGCAAAAAGTCCTACGGGGCTTGGGTGGTGGGACAGCAGCTGGCTCCTCCTCTTGCCCCTCAGCCTCAGAGTAAATGTTTATCAAGCTCCTCTCTGTCCTGCAGAGAGAGTNGGATGCTCCACTCTGGACTCTCTGATTTCCAAGCGTTGAGGTTTAACCCCAGCCGGCAGCTCAGCCCCATGCAGCTGCTTGCTCGCTCCCGTCCAGTGGGATGGGGGAGAGAATCAGAAGGGTAAAAGTGAGAAAACACGTGGGTTGAGCTAAAGACAGTTTAATAGGTAAAGCAAAAGCTGCGCACGCAAGCAAAGCAAAGTAAGGGATCCATTCACTACTTCCCATTGGCAGGCAGGTGTTCAGCCATCTCCAGGAAAGCAGGGCTCCATCACGCATAATGGTGACTTGGGAAGACAATTTTTATTGCTGAGCATGACATCATATGGAGCGGGATATCCCTTTGGCCAGTTGGGAGTCAGCTGTCCTGGCTGTGTCCCCTCCCAACTTCTTGCCCACCCCCAGCCTACACGCTGGTGGGGTGGTCTGAGAAGCAGAAAAGGCCTTGAGGCTGTGTAAGCACTGCTCAGCGGTAACTAAAACACTGGTGTGTTATCAATACTATTTTCATCACAAATCCAAAATACAGCACCATGCAAGCTGCTATGAAGAAAATTAACTCTATCCCAGCCAAAACCAGCACACCAAGCGAGTCCTACTCACTTAACTCTGGTAGATTTTTAAATTAAAAATAAAGTTGGAGGCCCCATGGCCAAGCACACTCCAAGCAGGTATGGCGAGTCCCATCCTGTCACAGCAGCAAGAACCTAAAACATGTTTTGCAGACTAAGCACTTGCAGCAGTACTCAGAATTAGGGCACTGCTTTCTACCGGACCTCTCCTACTGCTCATGCTAAGGGTGTTACCGCATTTGCGAGTTTGCATTTTCATACACTTGGCCTCCATTTCAAAATTATGGCACAGAGGTCACAAAGGAGCTGGCAGAGATTTAGCCCATCATCATAAAATTTGGTTTGTTGCTGCACAATTTGCCATGGTGAAAGAACGTTTCAGGAGTCCTAGCCCCATCTCCACCTACAACGTTCACACTACTCTCTAGCACAGCTGCCCTAGGCAGCTCATCTGTCAGCAGAACTAGCATCAAGTTGCTCAGAGGCTTTTTACTCTTAACAGGCACCTACATACGGGAAAGAGGAAAGAACAGCCAAACCTACTGCAACAGGGGCACCCACAGCTGACAGCCTCCACCTTCAAGCAAAAAGAGAATCCTTGACTCACATGAAAGCCAGAATATTTAGCAGCCATAGTGCCCCAAGAGAAAGCTATTCTGTAATCCACAAATTGCAGCTGAGGATAAGCTCAGGGCAAGAAGCAGGCAGCACTCTCCCTGGGGCCAGTGTATTGTCACTCAACTCTGTTTTAAGGTATGGGACTGACATCTGTTTGGAGCTTTTAGCCTTCTTTGCAAGATTATCAGCAGCAAAAGCAGTGCATACGCAATGCTGGACAAGGGATACTTTCATCCAGAAATAGCCTCTCCCCATCAACAGAGGCATCATAAGTACTAGCACCTCCATGAGGATATCGTGCAAGCAAGTTGTTTAAACCCATCTAGAAACTGATTTAAGGAAACATGTTTCAGATATGAGAGATGAATTGATGTACCTCTGGGTTCTCTCTCTGATTCTCCTGCTGGCTATTCTCTTCTCAGGATTGCTGGAGGATGACACCAACTCTCCTCCATGGTGCTTTTGCAGGGGAGCTTCCCTGGTAGCACTGGCATCACTACAGCTACTAGCACCCTTTTCTGCAAGATAGCAAAAAGTCCTACGGGGCTTGGGTGGTGGGACAGCAGCTGGCTCCTCCTCTTGCCCCTCAGCCTCAGAGTAAATGTTTATCAAGCTCCTCTCTGTCCTGCAGAGAGAGTCCACTCCTTTAAGTTCTCTTTCTGTGGAGCCACAGCTCCCTCGCTTCCTCTGAAGGTCCAAGGGAACTGGTGGGGCTTTGCCAGGAAGAAGGGGACCTACTCTCCTCCACAGAGCTTGTGAGGTATAGAAGTTCCCTGGGGGCAGTGTCACCCCTGGGTCCAGGAAGCCTGCTTGCCACTCTTCTTTCTCCTTGGCTTGGGAAGCTAGGCTGCATGCACAGGGCTTGAGGTCACCACAGTCATCAGTCTGCAAGCAGCTCCGTGTATCTTCCCTGAAGTCCAAACCCAGGCTCTTTGGATCTTTGGACCCAGTCTTTCTGCCCTTCTCTGTATGTTCTGGCTTTACTTTGAGTAGAGCATCGCAGCTGGGATCATACTTTACTCCGAAGTCCTTCAGCTGCTCTTTCTCCTTGCTGGCGGACCCTTGTGCCCTCCCCTCCCACTGGGAGATCTTCTGTTTGATGTTGCGGCAGTGGCTCCGGGAGAGGGTCTGCACAGCAGAGCGGGAGAAGCTACTGTCCATTGACCCTGTTGGGTGCATGGCAAGTGCCAATGTGCTTACAAACACCCCATCTCCAGCCTTGTCCAGGTCCACCCGTGTCCTGCACGCATCAAGCTGGCATGAGACTCCAAAGCACCCAGTGGTGTCCAAGAGCCCCTGGGTGTCAGCTCTGCAAGGACTGCCTGCTAGCACGACCTGCAGACAAAAAGAAGAAAAGAACCATCAGCCGCACTCCAGCCATACACACCACCGGGAACTCCCAGCTGCTCTCTGGCAATTGCTGAAGAACATTCCTCCCCAAATCACATGTTCAAGACTGGCTTCCAGAGCACGCTCCCCACAAAGCCTGTTTCTGTAGCGCACATCTGGGAGGGCTAACAAAAGGAAGCAGAGGTCTCACTGGCTTAAAAAACAAACAAAACACCACAACAGGAACAAAACACAGCCAGGGATCCCAAGGGTCCAAACTCAAGGAAATTATTTAATGGCACAGGAACACAGCAGCACAGCCTGTCTGCAGCAGAGCTCTCAGCCAGCTCTCAGCTCAGAAGCTCTGCTGCTTCCTTGTACCGATGCAGGCTAGGCAGGAGTGCTCAGTTTCTCCTGATGCTCTGTATTGCTCAGAGCACCTCAGGCAGCACACAGCCAAACCACTGCAGCACGATGTCTCTACCAGAGCTCTCAACACAGCAGACACAGCAAGATGCAAGATACCACACCAGCTCTACAGAAAGGGAACCACATCTACTTCTCCAGAGAGTCAGCAGCAGCAGGACAGATGCTGCTTCACACAGGAGGACTAGGACAGTTGTGATTAACTGGAGAAGAGCCCAACCGTCCACCTCCTCCCAGAAGTGCTCTCCTACTGCACAACACAAGTAAAAACCTGTCTGATGTTCTGCTTGTCAACACCTGACCTAGATTTGCCATCAGAGAGACTGGAGGGCAGTGGTGCCCAGCCTGTGGCTTACAGCCAGGGGAAGTTTTAAAAGGCATACAACAGAGAGCAAAAGGCAGAGGAAATTGGTGAGTTCTCAAGCTCAAGAGGAAAATAGCCCCGTGTTTAGATCAGCAGAGGAGAACGAATGCTAAAGAAACACTATGATTTCTCCTACCCAAGCAGAGCCTGCACAAACAGGCGCTATGCTGCTTGAGACTACCCCAACGTCCAATTCAGAGGATACAGCAAACAGTTCTCCAGGTAGTCTTGCAGCAAGAAAGGCAGATCCAGCCAGCTCTCCCTGCCAAAAACTGGGTACGTGTCCTCCAAAGTTGCTATTATGACACCCAGTCTTCACTGACTCACCAGAGCCTGTAAGAATTTGCAGAACCAAGGATGGGAAGTGAACCAAGCTGGAAGACAGAGGAGCTTAAACCTGCCTGATGAGGGTTCATGCCACATGTACCAGGCCGGGTGTGGAGAGCCCCTACCGCAGCAGAGGCCTGCATCTTTCCCACCATTGATACCGCACCTCAAATTCCAGGGCTCCAGCACTACAGGCTCTACCCCTGGTGCTGCTGATCTGCTTGGCAGAGGCATTTGCAGTGCAATTACAAGAAGCACTGGCCTTGGCAGACCTACTTGATATAGTTAGTGAGAAAGCTCATTGATGTAGGACAGTCCAGGGCTCCCCAAGCAATTCAGTGATGGCTTGGGCACACATGGCACCAAGCCTCTGCTCTCTGCTGCACTTTCACACTCTCTACCAAAGCAGCATTGTTCACTGTGGCAAGAAGCTCACTGCTGCCTGTCTCCAGAGAGAACAGCGTGGGTTCTTGCAGTCTGGCATTGCTTATCACATTGTCCCAGACAGCTGTCAGCAACTCTTACACTCAGCAGTGAATGGGCTAAACTTAGACAACCTGGGTAAGCCACTGAAGTGGGGGTTTTTGCTCCATCATCAGCATTCCAACCTGTCCTCAACACTTTTGTAGCCACACTGCTCCTGACCACCACCCAGCACATCTCCAAAGAAGCAAGGTGAACTACTATTGTGCAGGTGGCACCGTGGCTCCAGTGCCAGTTCCAGCACGGCACAGCACACCCTCCCTACTCCTGCCAGTAGCAAGGTGCAGGCAGGGGACGAGCAAACAGAAGAGGGCTGCTGATCCCCTCCCGGAGGGGCAGGGAGAGAACAGAACAAGTTCGAGAATGACAGAGAACACACAAAACAGCGAACCACACCTATCCCACTCTCCCTGACTCCCTTGCCCAGGGTGCGCACCACTGCAAGACCCTCTTCCCACACAGCCCGGCTGCTCCCCTGCTGCTCCAGGTAGCAAGGGGCCCCTGCCCTCTCCTATAAATAGGCATTATTTCCAAAACATCCCGAGCCAGAGCAGAGCCATCCTTCCTCAATCCCTGTCTGCACAGCCCCGATTAGCAGACAGGAAAGCAACTTTCCCCTTTCCCTTGCCATTGCAACTACTCTACAGCAACAGTGCTCGGGGCCGCTCCTGAGGACCTGAAGCAAAGCTAGCAAAGAAGCAAAGGCTCTGATGGGGAAAGCCAAGCTAGAAGAGGGGCAAAACAGCCTCCTCTCAGCCAGTACAGCTTTAGACCAGTCACCTTTACTTCCTGCCAGGTCTTCAAACACAGAACCACTGGATGCAGAACTCACACAGGGACAGGCCCCGAAGGACCTTGCAGTGTGGAGCAATGGGCTTATTCACAGGACTAAGAACTTCAAGGCCAGCACATGCATTCATGGAGCACATGCAGCTCCATGCTGACAGCAAGCCCATATGTGGCACCAAAGGCTCCCTTGCTTCCCAACAGCACTACCAGCTTTCTTCTCCAAGTACACCAGCTGTCAGCTACCCCTGGGCTCAGACCAGCAGCCTGGCAAAACATCTGCATGCAACATCCATGAGGGCAAATCATTGCACAGAGGAGACTGAGTAGTCCTGCTCAGCTTTCTAGTTGGGCCCATCCTCCTAGTGCGGAGGGCTGCCTGTCCTTAAGCACGTCAGGTCTGCTGGCCACCAGCCTGCCCCATATCCTTCCTCCTATGACGCACATTGGTAAGGGTGCAACAAAAAGTGCCTTTGCCATAGTTTCCTCAGCCAGTATGTCATATTTCTGCTTCCTGATATAGAGCCATGGCCCAAGTCAGCCTAATGCTCCTGACTTCTCCTACTGTCCACATGTGTGCTTCCATGATGAGGCACAACCAGCAACTGAGAAACATGGTGGAGAAGCACAGTCCCAGCCAGCATACAGGTACTGGTGAGACTGTCTGCAGTGCTGCCTCTGGTTCTGCTCACTGATGAATGCCCAGAGTTCAAGCAGTTCACCCAGTGCTCAAGCAATTACCTGAGCCTAGCATCCACAGCTACATAGACCCATATTGAGAAACAGGATCCACATTGAGTTTATTTCCTCTCCTTCAGCATAAAGCTACCAAGCAATATTACCTCTCCAGCCAGGGAAGCTCCACGCACTGGCTGGAGAAGTAGTATTGCTTAGAAGGTGAAGTAATAACCTTCACTCGCCTAAGAAGCTGTGCAGTTTTGAATGCAATAGCAAAGATCTTTCCCAGGCATGTCACTGATCTTTGAACTACCAGACACAACTAGAAACACATGGCTCCTGGCTCATCTTAAACACAGGCGGTAGAGCACAAGCTTAAAGTACCTGACATTCTTTCTTGCTCGGTGCTGCTCCGCCAGCCACAGCCCTGAACTGTGTCTTCCAAAATAACCATCTGAGGAGGAGAAGAATGCAGCTCTTCACCTGTCCAGGCTTGCAAGGCAGGTGGCTGCTATCAAGAACTAGGCATTTAATCTAAGCTCATCACGTGAGCCAGGGCAAGGGTAGAGACTGATCTTTGGTGAAGAAAGAGCAGACTGGGGTGGTCTGACGCAAGCTAAGTGACCCTCAGACATGGTCTGAGATAGGCCAAAACACAGCTTAGGGACACAGAACTGGTAGAGACCACCTGAGTCAAGTAGCCAGCACTTGTATCTCAGGGACCCCACACGCCATTCCTTTCACAAACTAACCAGACTTAACATGACTGCTTCTCTCCTGACCTCTCCTTCCAACTCCTTCAGTGGCTCCAGTATGCTTCCCAGTATTTCCACAGAAGCCAAAGTTATCATCCCTATTGCATTAGTACTTACAGCAGTTCTGTGTAGTCAAGAATACTGAATTATTTAACTGAAAGCAGTTGTTTTGGGCAAAAAGAAATTAAATCATTTCTAGACAAAGTATCACAAATTTCTCCCAAAAGACAGTCTCTCCGATCCACACTGTTTGAAGACAG
Source organism: Balaeniceps rex (assembly GCA_013401315.1). Taxonomy (NCBI): domain Eukaryota; kingdom Metazoa; phylum Chordata; class Aves; order Pelecaniformes; family Balaenicipitidae; genus Balaeniceps; species Balaeniceps rex. The sequence continues at coordinate 62,072 of VYZW01054497.1, forward strand.
CTTCCATATCTTTATCCAAAGCAGAAGAATGAGGCACATTCACACCACATGATAGGCAGCCCTGACTCTTTTTCCAATTCTGAAAGCCAGAGAGCATGCTAAGCATTTTCCATGCAAAGTCTCAAGACAATTCCGTTTCCTGAAACCACATGCTCAAGGAGAGAATGCTGCCAGTGCTGTTCAAGAATAAAATACTCTTTGATGCTGAGGTCAAGCCCACCCACCACAGGTGCTGCTGGTACCTCGCAACCCCCCTTACCACACTCATGCCGGCACCCGATTAGCTAAACAAAGGCACTAACACACCACCTTACCTTATCCTGCTGCACAACAGGCATGAGAACACGCAAATCACTGACTTGGCAAGCCCATGCAGTTCTGAATCAATCCTTCCCTCCTTTTATGAGAGCTGTGCAGTTCTAAACCACCCAAGATACCTCCTTGTCACTAAGCCTCCTGTGTCAGTAGCCAAATAAAAGGCAGTTTCTGGTCTTCTGAAGTCTAGGGAAGCTGCCAGCTCAGTTCTGGAGGGATAAGGGGACAGTCGGCACAGCAGCAAGGACCCCTTCCAGAGATCTCAGCTACTCCCATTGTGTTCAGCTCCAGAACAAGCCTGAAGCTTTTCTGAACAAAACTCTGCCATGCTGATGCCTGAAAGACATGGGCAGTACCAAACAAGCAGATTTTATATTGAAGTAAGTAACAGTTCAGGAATGCAATATGCTTAGTCATTTCCATCTCAATACAAAGCAACTCTGCTTATTAACTCATTCGAAGCTTCTGCATATCATGCTGAGGAACAGAGTTCCACCTCATCAGACATGGCCATGTAGAGCACAGCCCCTGGACACAGTAAATGTGATGCTAATCTTAATTACATGGCAAAAGGAGGTTAACTCTGACCTCTGCCCATGGGTCCTAAGACTTTTGTACTGACGAGAAAGATATATCTGGATCTTTCAACTTTCAGTCTTTTTCTGAAGTGATGAAATTCAACTTCTTGAAAGTAAGTTTTTACCCATGCTAAAAAAAAGCCACACTTTAAACATGTAAGCCCGGAGGGCTTTTATACCAGAGGACACACGGACAGAACCCACAATGTACTATTTTTAAAGTCATGGGGTTTTAACCTGTCTGAATGCTCAGGTTAGCAATACTGAAAACAGCAGTTCACTCAGACACTACACCACAGGCTGGCTGTATGCCCCAGGAATGCTGCAGCTTCACACAAGAATTAAGACCCAAGGTGGGGACAGAGAGAAAGTTAAACATGAGTTATCCTGCAGCCGTTTCTTGGTGCAACTGTCAGAGGTGAGATTCCAGGCTTCCCCCAGGGCTGACATCACCATAAAGCCACGACCACCTTTATGTTACAAGGGTGGCCGCAAATAGGCTGTGTGGGGCTGCGACAACCGACCACTCATTCCTTTGGAAAAGTCTCAGCAGCATGGAGGCAGCTGCCCCAAGAGGTTCAGAGGGTGCAGACCAAGGTAGCACCAGAAAACCTCTCAGACACACATCCAGATAACATGTTCCCAGAGCTACAGGGAATGAGCCACATCCATACTGGAAGACTGAGGTTAAGAATTTTGCCAAGCAGCAGTACACAGTACTAGGACTCAGCACTCCAGGACAGATCCTCCAGCCAGCTGTTTCAAGCAGGATTGTTTTACAAGGCCACCACCGCCACCATTTATTCCCCCAATACCTGACACCCTCAGACATCCTCTGCACATGCCTTCCCTTCAAGGCAAACCAGAGCACAAAGCCCAAGAGACATGCTGTTTGAGACAGGGTGCCCAAAATCTTTCAGGCTCCATTTCTTCACTCACCACATCCTACCCCTGCAGGAGTTTAACTTCTAAATGCTCAGATAGTAAGCAATTCGCCCAATCCTGCCTGCAAGCCTCTGAAGGAACAAGCAGTCTGAGTAGTGACTGAGACACATCACACTCCTGGGGAGCCACTGGGCTCCTGACCCTGCTCAGGACAATTCCATCGCTCTAGCAAATACTCTGCTTAGGGCCTTTCCCTCACCCGCCCACCTGCGACTGAGCAGACGGCTGGAGCAAACTGCTGCACCTCCCCTCCAGCTGACAGAGCCCTAGAAGGGCAGCGCATGAGCTTGTTCAGCAGCTTTTAATTTCTCTGTTCCACTTTCCCTTCCCATGCAGCAAGGTCACCGCTCACTCCTCATCCCTCCTTTCTGTAACTCTGACAGACAGGGACAGCAGAAACCACAACCACCATTGCCCAAATACACATTTCCAGGGACTGTTTATCCTACAACTCCTCTTCTACTTTTCTTCCGTCATTAGGGCTGATTCAAGTCCCAGCTGTCAAAAGGAAGAGCTCCCACCACTACTTGGGCTCTACCAGAGTCATGGTAGCCAGGTGCCCACATAGACAGGCTGTGTTCAACCATGGTAACTGGCACACAGGGGTCTACACAGTGAACCAGGAAAGGCAAGGGGAGACTGGTCCAGCATGCCAGCCTACATCCCATGCCCTAGGACAGCATTGCCAGAAAGGTACTCAGGCCTGTGTACCTCAGGGCAACAAAGCACAAATATCTAGCGCTACCTAAAACATCACAGCCTACTAGTAAATAATTTGCCCTAAAGAAACTCTGTAGAGAATCATAGAGTGGCTGACACAGGAGAGGACCTCTGGAGGTCACCTTGTCCAACCCCCTGCTCAAGCAGGGCTACCTACAGCAGGTTGCCCAGGACCATCTTTTGAGTATCTCCTAGGAGGGAGACTCCACAACCTCCCTGTGCAACCTGTGCCAGTGCTTGGTCACCCTCAGAGTGAAAAAGGGTTTCCCGATGTTCAGAGGGAACCTCCCATGCGTCAGTTTGTGCCCATCACCTCTGGTCCCATCACTGGGCACCACAGGGAAGAGCCTGGCTGGATCCTCTTTGCACCCTCCCTTCAGGCATTTGTATACATGGATAGGATCCCCCTGCCCACCCCCACCCTCTCCCCTCCCCGAGCCTTCCCGTCTCCAGGCTGAACAGGGCGAGGGGCTGTGGTAAAACACGAGGCTGGTGACTCATCTAAGGCAGCTGGTGGGCTTGAGCAGGCTCCTACTTCCTCCGTGGGTTCAGCTCCCATTCGTTCACTCCCGGCCCTGCCCACAGGGGAAACGGTCCCGTCGCTGCTCCCCTGCCTGCCCGGGGACGGGGCCACGGGGACCCCTCGGGACAGAGAGCTGCCGACCCTGTCGAAGGCCCTGGAGAGCTCTGCGGCCGGCGGGGCTCCAGCCGGGGACTGGCGAGTACCGGCCACCCCGCAGGCATGCCGGGCACCAGCAGGGCCGCCGTCTGGGTGCAGCATCGCTCGCCTCCCCGCTCAGGGGCAGGAAACGACACCGCAGCAATTCCTTACCCGATCCCGGCAGTCCCAGGCTCTCGCTGGGGCCGGACAGGCAGCGCTCTGCACTGCGGGCTGGGACCGGCAGCGATCGGACCGCGCAGCCTCGCGCCGCTGCCAGCAGCCCCGAACCCGGCCGCGACTGCGCGGCAGCGACCCCGCGGGAAGCGCTAATCGCCCCCGGGCCGAGCGGCCCGTCCGGAGCCGCAGGTGACGGGGCACGGGAGAGGAGTCCCTCCGCGCCTGTCCGCCGCGCCCCGCCGCCCGGCCCCGCTCCCCCGCGCCGTCTCACCC
>VYZW01054497.1:65982-76524 GCA_013401315.1 Balaeniceps rex
CGGCGGCCCCGCCCCCGCCGCAGGCGCACGGAGCTGCACACAGAGCGGGCTTTACTGCGCGGCCGCCGCGCCCCCGGAGCACGCGCCCCCGCCCCCGCGGCCCGCACGGCCCTGAGCCGCGGGCCCGGGGTCCGTGAGTCCGTCCACGGTCCTAGTCCGTTTTCAGGCCCTCGGCGATGAGGTTGAGCTCGTAGCACCAGGTCTCGTAGCGGTAGGCCATGCGGATCTGAGCCACGTTTGTCTTCCGGATATCGTTGCCTTGGGGCCCCTCTTCGTGGTAGTTTTCACCCAGGAACTTGGCTTTCTCCTGCCCGAGACAAGGACAGCGGTAGAGACCTCAGAGGCCCCTGCTGGCAGCACCCGAGGGAAACACTGGCTGCTGCCAGGCTTCCTCAAAGCCTTGCAGAGAAGTCCTGCCCTGAGCATGCAGACAGAGCTGCTGTCCTGGTCCCCTGTCTCAGGCAGGCCCGGACCGCTGCGGGCAGGGCCAAGCCTGCCCTCTCCAGAAGGGCACCTACCTCATGGGACAGGCCACACTGCAGGACACTGTTTCTGGCGATTTCACACATGTCACAGGTGCTGAGCTTGAAGACCTGGGCAGCAATGGCATACTCCTCCATCAGGGGCTCCTGCAGCCACAGGCTGTGTTAGAGGCCAGCAGCTTCTGCCAGCACAGCCCATGCTGCTACAAGGGCTGTCCCAGAGATGGCCCAGCATGCTGGACTCTTGCAAATGCTGCTGGCTTCCCTGAAAAACGAGGCCCACACAGTCCCAGCCCCAGTGCTCAGACAGTAGGAGGTGATCAGCTCATACTGTACCTTGGTGTAATGAAACTGCATGGGGTCATCTGTAGAAAGGGACACCATGAGGCCCTTCTGGTGGAAGTCAAGCAATGGATTCTTCGCATACTCCAGGAAGAGGCTGTTGTTGCTGAGTGGGGACATAGCAATGGGAATTTGGGCAAGGAAGTACAGATACTGCAACACCGGGCTCTGCAAAGATGAGCAGAGTTGCCATGTTAGGGATAAAGTTGCTGTGCCTTCCACCTCTCCGGGGTCACTCCTCAGATCAGCCCAGTGCCCCAGCCAGGAAATCGGATGCACAGAGCTCATGTGTGCGACAAGAAAGATAGGCAAGCTAGCAATCTTCAAGGGCCCACATGAAGCACAAGAGGCCAAGTGAGTTCAAACCTGTCTGATTTCAGAACTCAGATGGCTCCAGTGATAACAGACGTATCCAGTGATAGGTCTGTGAGGCTGAACCCCTGAAACCTGAATACGTTTCTCAGCTACATCCCCAAATATGCCTGGAGAAACCCAGAGAATCATGTAACATCTGCCTGAAGCCAGGCTGTTTTTGTCAGTCTAAAGCAGAGGCACAATTAACTGTCAGCTACAGTGGAGGCCAGCTGTAAGCATGTTCTCCTTCTCTACCAAGCCTGGGCTGCTCTGTGGCAGACTACTCCACTTACCTTCTTGAGGTTGAGACCATGGGAGATATTATCTGCTGTCATGAAGGCTGCAAGCAGATGTGTGATGGCCCCGGCTTCCCCGCAGTGTGGACGGAAGAGGAACGTGTTCATACCACGTTGCCTAGGCACATGGAAGAAGGACTCAGAGCGGCAAGCAGCAAGGTTGGGTGGCATGCAATGCAAGGTTCCCTCACTTCAGGTCCAGTTCTGCCCCCACCAGTAGGTCCCCAAGAATCCAGCTTGACCTAGGAGCACATTACTTGTTCTCTTTTCTCCTCTGTGCACGCAATAGATGCATCTCTACAATCCCAAAGTTTTCACCCCAGTCCATCACACTTCCTACCAAGGAGTGTTTGGACTGCTCTGGGACATGAAGCTCCAAACCACACTGGTGGCAGAGCAAGGAGGGCCCCACTTCTTCCACACCAACAATCAAAGAGCTGAGACAACTCATGAGGCATCCCCTCTTCTGCCAGCCCATCGCAGGTCCCTTAGCAGATCCTGGACCTCACCTGCGTAGGTTGTTAAGCACCAGGATGTTGGCATACATATAGTATACATAGTAGGTGTAGGATGGGTTCTTCTCAGAAGTCCACTGCTCTGGCTTTGGGCTTTTAGTGCAGAACATGTGTCCACTATGCTTGGATTCATCATCCACGCTGTCGAAGCCAGTGATCTACTTGGCAAGGTAACAAAAAAGCTGCATCTCAAAGCTCCCCACCTCATCATGCCCAGGTAGGCTGGCTCAGCCTGCCCCACTGCAGCTTGCCATAGCCCAGCTGTAGCCTGTACCCCTGCCCCACCCAAGAGCAGTGTCAGGGGCAAGGTTGCAGACCTTGCTCCTCACAAACCCCCAAGCTCTATCAAGGGCTAGAAAATAAAGCTCACACCAAACCACTTCTCCAGGAGGTGAGTGGGCAGCATTTCTCACAGCCCCACAGCAGCCAGCTCAGGGAATCTGACCCCTCCCAGCACTTCTGGGCACACACCCCCTTTCCCAGAATGTGGCAGTAGGGCCACAAGCCCACTGATGACATTTTCCATGGTGGGGCCAGTACCCCATTTCTTGTGCACAAACAGGAATGTGAGTGCTCACCACACCCTGACAACACTATCAGGTGACACTCACGTGGCGTAGAAAGACACTCAGCTCTTTGTGGGCTTGAGGATTGACAGTTGCCTCAAACACAGGGACAAAGATATTTTCCAGCATCTTCCCAAAGTGTGGGAGGAAATTCTTAGACCTGAACACATCACTGTGGACAGAGACAGGGATTAGCTGCTAGCAGAGGAACAACATGGCCCACTGTCCCCATAATCCCTTCAGGATAAAAAATGAGGTGTAGTGCACTGTAAGGCACAGTGTTCTCTCAGACCCACAGCACATACTAAATCCTGGGTACTTGGATCATCCACTTCATGTTGGGGGAATAAACGCGATGTTTGTTGAACCAGCTGGCTAGTTTGGGCCACTCCTCAGCTGATCGCCCATAGATTGAGAGGCGAGGCTCCGCGTGCTGGTACTTGGCATCCTCTAGATCAGAGCCAACCTCCTGCAAAACAGAACAGACAGTTGCATGGGGATCCTCCAGCCCCTGGGCACAGCAGCACCACAGCTTAACTGCTCTCTCCTCCCCTGTATTCTCACCTTGATGATGGTAGCAAAGTACTCGCCACTGATAGCGTTCTCCGTCTTCAGATAGAGGTCACGCAGCTCACTGGCACCCACGGGGTTGTACTTGGCATTGAACTTGTCAAAGCGCTGAAATGTCTGCCGCCCCTAGAGTAGGGAGGATCGGGGCAAATACTACACACACACGCTGGGTCCAAGCATACCAGCTGAGCAGGGACTGATCCAGCCCAACATGGGAAAGACAGGAGCTGCTACATCCTGCCACAAACACGCACAACATGTCATGGGTACACAAGGAGGGGAAAAGCCATGCCTACAGGGGTGGATGAGAGTGACCCAAGAATAGTCTTACAGTAAATGCCCTACCACTTACAGCATGGACATCCAGGGAATCTACTGTCAGGTCATAGGGGTGCAGATTGAGCTGCTGGAAAAGCTGTTTCAGGGTGAGCTGTTTGCCCTTGGCATCATAAACTACACGGTCAGCATCCACACAGTATGATTTCTTGATGAAACGCAGAAGATGCTTCTGGTTCATGCAGGCTGCAGCATGGATGTGTGTGTCCACCTGAGAAACCAGAGGGACAGCGATCTAGCTTCAAGTTGGGATGCTCGGGTACCATCACGGGGAGGCTAACAAACCCCTTAGGTGAGCCCAAGTTGTGTGGGGAGCACAGCTCAGCCCAGCAGATGAACATAATGGGCCTAGGCCAAAAGCAGCCCAGTCCGCACCATCCCATTATCAGGAACAATGTAGGTGCCACAGACCTTGACTCTAATATCCAGTTCTCAGGGAGGGGAAGGCACCAAGACAGCTCGTCTTCAGAGTCACTAGGGCTGTAAGCCTTGCCATTTACCTTCCGGCAGTTGTAGAAATCCCGGTGGGGGTTGTTCTTCAGCTCTTTCATCTCCTCCATCTCATTTAGCATTTCATGCACTTGGAACTTGGATGAGAGGAACTTCAGGCGCCGATGAGCATAGGTCTTACTAGTGAAAGCAAAGAGCAGAACAGTGACCGGGCTCCCTACCCCTCAATACAGGGGCATGGCCTGTCAAACACAGGGATGCAGCTTTCACCTGAGGTGGAGGAGCTCATGCTGGTCTGGCCTGCTTCCCTAAGGTGCTTCTCCTGGCTCTATTACAGAGCTTCGAAGGAAGGCCTGGCCAGGTGTGAGCATACCTGCAGGGCATGTCTCCAGACCCTGAATGCTGACTTTGGTTAAGACCCCAATCAAGACAGTTGACAAGGGCCAAGGACACTTCGGTAGCCAGCAGGCTGCAGGTATGTCATCAGCAGGTTCCTCCCTCCTCCCAGGAAGAGGAGAGGGCAGCCCTGGCTCTGCCCTGTCCTCCCTCTGCCCGCTGAGGCAGGACCTTTGCAACTGCACCCAGCAGTGCTGGGTTGTGCACTTACACAGGCCCCTGTGCAATCAGGGCCAAGAGGAAGTTCATGTCATCAACGAAGCGCTCGATGTTGGGGTAGGGCAGGTCCTTTGGCTCATTTCTGCCAACTGCTGCCTTGTCTCCATAGATATAAACTACCCCATCCTTCATCTGGACATGGTATCCCAGGTCCTCGGCGAGATTCCCAGTTTCAAAGGGATCCTGTCCATCCTTCACTGGCGGGGTGAACACTGGACCAAAAGGAGAATACCATGAGGCACAGGCTGCCAGCCAAAACCCCACAAGCCTGCCATGCTCCTCCACCCCAAGCAGAGGGCAGGGACAGCCCCGCCACTGTGACACTGAAGAGGAGGCCTGGGCAAGCAACTCCCCTGTGGAGCGCTTCCACAGCCGTTTTCTGACCCCTGCCCACCCCATGCTGAAGCCAGAGAGGAAAACCTTCCAGGTGCCTAGATGTACCTGGGCCAGTGTCACTCGCTCTCCAGACCTCGCCTTCGATAGCACGCAGGTATTGAGATGGGGTCCTGGGGAACCTCTGCACAGACTGCTGCATGTATTTCTCCCGGATGCACAGGGCACGGTACAGGCCTTTGCAGACAACTTCAAAATCTTCAACTGTCACCTGCAAGAGAGCTGTTGCTGAATGCAACCACACAACTGGAACCTAGCTGCCTGAGAGATACGCTGGTGCACCAAGACGTAAAGGGGACAGTTTTGTTGACAGCAAGATACATACCTTATCACCCCCTCCCTCCCACTGCTCTGCCTGAGCAGGGCAAAGAAGGGACGATAGGCAAAGTCCTAGACATGGCAAAGGGAAGTTCCTCACACCAGAACCAATGAATTCCAGCTGTCATCCCCTCTTACATTCCTCACTGCAAACTGTAATTGGCACTGAAATGGAAGCCAGGACTGGGCAAAATACTAAAAGCTATTTTTGGAGCCCAGGCTGAAACTGAAACAGGACCAACAACATACACTGACCCAATGTGTCAAGAATTTTTGATTTACTGCACAGACAAGTGTTTTGGGCAGTCAAGAGAGGTCAGACTGGAGCAGCATGGGAAAATACCATGCAGCAAGCTACAGTCATGGCAGAAGGAATATGCCTTTGCATTGCACCTCTGCTATGCAACTCCAAGCTGAGCAACCTGCTCCAGCCCAGGAGGGAGCAATCTGCCAGCAGTATCTCAAGAAGCAGCACAAATGTAATAGGAGGCTGTGGAGGAGGAGGAGGAGGAATTAGCACAGGATGTGATAGCAGTCCTGATCAACTGGCTCTAGGTGACCCTGCTTGAGCAGGGGGGTTGGACCAGGTGACTTCCAGAGGTCGCTGCCAACCTGAACCGTTCTGGGATTCTGTGACATGCATAGATCTCAGACAGGTATAGCTGTGTGCAAGCAGAAGCAGGCTGCAACAGAATGAGCACAGCCTACCCTGCCATGCCCTCCCCTCTGCCCTGTCCGGAGAATCCCATGGGAAGCATGCAGCATCCCACAGACTCCTGCTAAGGAATTCTGCTCTGGATCCTCCAGGGATGCAGCAGGGCACCATCAGATGCTCATGAGACACAGACTGAGCTGGAAGACACAGACTATCCCCACTGCACCTGGTACAGACTCCTGTGACACTGGGCATTACTGAGGGACAAGCAGGGACTAGATGAGGTGGTAGTCAGCATGGGGAAGGGTATAGCCATGCAAGTACCTACCCCAGAGGCATAATCCCCTGTGATCTGTACCCGCTGGAAGTCAGGCACAGTCTGGTATAGGGGGGAGGTAGAGATGACCTCATCAATAGTGGACAGTCTGGTTATAGACTTATGAGCCACAGGGAGTGCCAATGCAATTGTCTTCAGGCGGAGCAGGCGCTTCTTCCTGCCAGGGAGGAAAGCCTCAGGCAAACAGCCCTGACTCCATGGCTACACGCAGGTGCAGGGTCAGGGGCACTTACCACAGCCATGTTCCAACTGTGCACAACATGAATCATCTCACTGGTGCTTTCTGAGCACCTTAAACAGACACTGCCAAGAGTAGAGGCCACAGCACACAAAGTAGCCACAGACTTTCAAGCATGGTCTTCGGAAGTCACACCTTTCCAGAGAAAGGTCTCCAAGTCTCCCTCTCCAACAGCTCTGTGGCCATTGCCGTGCTGACACCCATGGAACAGGCCAAGGGTATCTTTCTGTCCAACAGTGGGAACAGTTGGAGAGGAAACCCTGAAGTAGTTGACAGATGCCCTGGGATTACCAAGGGTTTACCCCCTGGGTGTGGTGAACTGTTTTCACAGGCCTTCATTTATGTTCCCCCTGCTTGCTTCCAGCTCTGGCTGGGGATGTGCAGACAATGCTCCTCTCCTTTCCCCAACTGCCCTGGTTGCTGCTCACCGCTTTTCTGTTGTGGCAGGGCTCTCCTGAAGCATCATGTGCACTCTCATTTCCTGGCGTGAGATGGGGCAGATCTCTTCCACATCAAAAGGAGAGATCTCTTGCCTGATCTCCTCATCTTTCACCTCAGAGGCAAAGACCTTCTCTGCGAAGGAGCGCATTGCCTCATCCATCTCTGCAAGTAGAAGGAGCAGAGTGCAGGGTCACGCAGGCATCAAGTAGAAGGAGCAGAGTGCAGGGTCACGCAGGCATCTGGTTCCCAGCCACCCTAACAGGCAGCTGGCCCTTGCACTCAGCTTAATGCTCAGCTGTCATTTCGTTATGACACCTACGCCTCCATGCTGCCTGGAAGACTCTGAGCAACCTCCAAAATGTGCAACAAGCTTCCAGAGCCTGGGCCACACATAGTGGGCTGGAGACATATCTAGACACCCCCAGCACACCAGAAAAGGTTAATACAACCCACAGCCCAAGAGTAGCACAAAAAGGCCCAGAAAGAAGCAAGTCCTTGGGAAGGGCGCTTATGAGAGCATGGACTGGGGGGAAGAGGGGAAGATTGGCAGAGCCCTTACAGCTCTAGGAAGCCCAAGACCCACTTGCTCCACAAGGCATCCCGTCAGGATGAAGACAGAGGTATAGATGGAGATGGACAGAGCTGGCAGCCCATGCATTTAGTTCCTGCCATCACAGTGCAGCTGAAGAGCTCCTAGCTAGGGAACCTCTCAGGGCATCAAGTACAGCATGCTGCAAAGGTGCCAGCTAGTATGGCCCTATGAAAGTCACCATTGACACAAGGTTGGCTGGAGCTTTATGAAGTAGGAGAAAGAAGATTAAAAGCCCTTCCACTGCCAACAATATACCATAAAACAAGAACACAAGGGCTCTTCTAGCAACATCTCCTGGAAGCACATATTTGCATAGCAGCATATGGACACTAATAGAGCAGGTTTTGCCAGCAGTTGGCAGCTCAGCATGAAGCGTAGTGAGGATCGATGCGGAAAGATGGACCACACCATTGACATGTCAGACAGCACACGGTCAGCAGATAAGGACCAAAGCAGAAAGGACTGACATGCATCGCAGAATTGTGCCAGACCTACAAGAGATTTTTGGTAATGAACCTAGCCATTTTTTTTTTCTGACAGGGTGCTGGGGGGATCAAAACAGTTTATCCCTGTAGCCCCGAATTTGCAGTTCCAAGGTCCTAGCTGTGGATTAGTAGGGGGGCATAACACAAGGGATTCCTTTTCCTACTGTTACATGGTAAGGCAAAAGGGCTTGTGCTGAGCTACAAACAGATGGGCAAATTCTAGCACTAGGTCCATTTCTCAGCAGTGAAAAAATCCTGTTTTTTGAAATCACAAAAACAGGATTTCAGTAACAAAAGTTGCTTGCTGTTGTAAAGCTGCTGTATCATCAATGGGCCCCAACATGCTTCTTAGAAGACAAAACGCATTTTTTTGCACTATGCCGTTATTGCCCACTGTTAGGGACTCTGGGATGACAGGTGTCTCAGCAAGAAATGTTTACTGCTGACACATAAGGCCTCAGCAAACATGAAGTAGAAGAAGAGCGCAGGGGCACCATACTGTGGACTTCAACCTGAATAAAGGAGATGAAACATTGGATCTGTCCCCTGCTGGATCAAATCCACTAGGAGCAGGATGCATTGAAAAGAAGTTACTTAAGGCTGGATCTCTGTTAAGAAAAAAAAGAGAAAAAGGAAAAAGAAACAACCCCAAAAAGCAACAAAGGTGTGAATACATGCAAGGAAAATTGCAAAATGTTTCACTTCCTCCCACAGAGGAAAGAACTCCACTAAAAAAAAGTTTATCTCCTAAGCAGGAGCTTAGGGGTGCTAGGACAATATTTAACAAATAGCAGTTTCATATATGAAAGGACCAAAAAGCTGGAACTATTCCATGAAACAGTGAGGGGCACAGCTGGCACTGCTGAGAAATAGCATCTTCTCAAACTGCTGAAAGATCACCATGATCATGTAACTGCTGTTTGTTTCCAATGATCATGTCTAGGCAGTAACACAGCAGAGCATATAAAAAGCGTAGCAATACTCACCTTTGTCTTCTGCTGTTTGAGACAAAACAGAAACAAAATAAAAACAGATGTGATCAGCCCTTTGAATTCTAAGCCTTTTTGCCTAATCATCACATCAGTGATTAAAAATGGATTAGTAAAGTACAAGTTTAGCCAAAGCCTTCCACTTACAAAAGAAAGAACAGTACCTGTTACTTTGTACAATATAAAGATGCAAGTTCAGTGTTGACTGTTTCACAATACAACCTCGACGGTGTGCGCATAAATGAACCACATTGCAGATGTCATCCAACCCGAGGCTCTTTGGCAGAGTTTCTGCCTTACAGCAGTCTCTGGGTTTCCCTGCAGCTGTCCAAGGGGAACAGCATTTTCTAGAACCTAGATCACCTCAAGTCAACACTACAAGCAACTAACAGATACCTAGTCATCTAATAAGACTGAGCTGTCTTGGAAGGTCTCTCCCTACACCTGTGTCCAGGCGCAGGGATGCAGAAGAGCATAGGAACAACTTAAGAGGGCAGAACAGCATTCTCCTGCCTGAACAAGAAAGCAAGTGTTTTAGTGACTCGGAGAACCGGGGCTGCTTTGCTATTTTTTGTCCATGACTCGCCATCCTTTGTGAAGATCAGGATGGATCGTCATTTCAAAGATGCTAAGTTTCATCGTTCTGCTGCCTATGGTCACATCGCCACTTATTCACTAACAGGATCAGACAGCTGAGACACTGCAATTCCACAGATCTTCACTCCTCGTCATACACAGCTGAGACACTGCAGTTCCACAGATCTTCACTCCTCGTCATACAGTGTGGCATCAACATTTTGGGGGTGCAACTCATGGCCTTTCCAGAAAATTCAGACTGGACCTCTGGGATCACAAGTCACCAGCTGCTGACTTCCCCAAGTCCAGCCTGCAGAATATACGCTCCTGGCATTTGAACTCCACGTATTCATTTGCAAACTAAGCATCCCAGAAATGCCTAGTTTGACCTTTCATCTCTGTAGTGGATGAAAATTACACTCGTGAAGGTCAACAAACTCCCACTGATGTTGCAGGGCCAGGCTTTAATATTAGCTTTGCATACTAGGACAGTGTCTATCCCACCACACAGCGCTGCAACTCTAAACATGCTCTTATCAGAACTGGTTTGTGCTGATATTCTTCAGGGCTCTGTAACGACCGTCACACATCCCTCTGTACTGTTCTGCAAAGCCTGGCTGGCCCTACTCCTGATGCCCAGCTTGTGTTCCCCATCTCCTTGGGACTGCAGCACCCCACATCTTCTGAGCTTAGCCAGGTTGACCAGAGACTCCTGAAATCCCTATGACCCCTTCCACAGTGATTTAATGGCATCATTACAGGATACATTACACTGCAGGAGGGACAATATTTTTCTTCAGTACGAGTAGAGCAAGATTTAAACAATAATGCTATTTCTTTGCTGCACTATCCAAAAATGTCTCCAAGCAGGAAGAAAAACACTCGAAGCCCCCAGTGACGTCCCCTGGATGCAAAGATACCACACCATCAAAATCTCAGAGGCTGCAGGCTAACAAGCCTGCCCTGTGGCTCCTTGTCTCAATACTTGCTTT
>VYZW01054500.1:0-12911 GCA_013401315.1 Balaeniceps rex
ATCTGGATCTTGTTTGTCATCTCCTCTGGGGCTATTCTCAGCACGCTGCAGTTTGAACACTATCTTGAATAAATTTGTGCCTAAAGCCTAACTGCACCTAAGGCAAGAGGTGGGATATTCTACCCTATCGGGCACTGCAACTTGTAAATTAATTTCTGTAGGGTAAAAAATAACATACACCTTCCAAAAAATCTGTCCAAAAAGCTCTGACTGCCTCTTAATTCAACATCAGATAAAAGGTATTGCCACGGAATTAGCGGGTTTCCTTCTCTACATCACAGGCAGACTGAAAGATATCTTAATCACCTGACTAAAGTAATTACTGTTAAGTAATGGCTGAGGTCATCAATCAAATGCTGATTTACCCTGGTCTTTACAAATAGACTACATAACACATTTAGCATTGAATACAAATTATAGACCCGTATTAAAAAGGTATTCCTATATTACTAATTGCAATACAATACATATGTAATATGCTTTAGCATAACGTATAATATACACATTTACTTAACGGGAGTATCAACTTATATCCAAACGCATTAGAGGTTAACTTATAACCCTCATTCTTCACAGAAGCACTACAAGCAAAAAGAAATCTTCAAATGTCTCTCATTTTCAATTTCTGCTGCTATTCTGACACCAAGTGTCAAGACTGGTGTATGACAGCAGGTGTAAGCTACTAAGATAAAAAAAAGATTTGAAAAATAAACATTTTGAGCTTCTGCTGCTGTGGTGAAGATGGTGATTTTGAACTTGCTGTTAGTGTAGATGTGCACAAGGACTCATACACACTTATAGTTCAGCAGTATTTTGAAGTTTTTATTACAGAAAAATGCCACGTGGTTCGGGGGGGTTATACAATATAGAGAGAACAAAAATTAAAACTCTGTCTCTATTTTGACTCCCTGAGCTAAACCTACTGGGTTTTTTTTAAGTTTACCACATTGATAAAATTAATATACATAACGATTAGCAGTAGGTATGCATTCCTCCTATAAAAGTATCACTTTCTTATAGCATGCAGGTGATAGGTAGAGACAGAGCTTTGCCGTACTGCTTTCTTCCAATTCTGAGTATACCTGCTGTATGCTTAGAGAACCGCAAAAAAGTTGGGGAGAGCAGGCAGCAAAGGAGGTGCTCCAGGAAATCCCAGACAATGTTTGCTGCAGCGTCCTTCTGCATTAGAGAGTGCAGTTCCCAGTAAAGGGTACAGAAACAGAAAAATCTGACATGCAGATGAACAGGGATTATGTATCAATAAAGGAAAAGAGAAGAGGAGGTTCAAGGATCAGCGCATTAGTGAAGTGATCCGTGCTTTAAAACTGTGTCTGTGAAACTATTCCTGTACTTATTTTGCATCACCATGTGGCAGCAAAGGAATCGAGCAGCTGAGACTCAGGCTGAGGCAGCCCACACCAGGATGACTGCTGGAGAAAGCAAGGTGGAAGAAAATTCATTTGTAAATTTCCCACTTTAAGAAAAAAAACATATGTACTTTCTTGTAGCAGTTATGTTTCCTTGGGCGGACACCTGGCTGCAATCTGAAAACAAACTTACAATGCAACTCAGTGTTGGGATTTCAATATCCAGTGAACAAGGTGGACAGTCAGGTCACTCACCAAACGCTTTCATAGGCTCTACCAACTCCAGCTTAAACATCTGACCTTTCTCCAGATCTTTTAGCATTTTGGCAACTTCATAATGCCGACAATCTGACACGTTTTTTCCATTTATAGCCTGTATGTGATCACCCACGCAGATCATTTTGGTTTGGTCTATAAGGCTACCTTCTTTGATTCGCTATTGTTTAAAAAAAATATATATAATTAGAAACATTTCTTTAAAAGGTAAAGAGGTGATACCACAGAGTTTCAAGAATGTCACTTAACAACACCAATAGCATTGAGCTTATTATACCAGCAGTGCGTTTTGTCTATAAGATTTTCATAAAACATCTTTTGGAAAGCGTTATTTTTCAAACAAAGTATTTTAATAAGCATTGAATATAAAATCAACAGGGGAAAAAAAAGAATGCAATCATACTTTAGAAATTAAGGCTTCTGAATAAGCTAATATTTTTGTGCTTTAAAACTGAACCCAAACATGTCAGTAATGTGAATGCTTAATTGAGTTCTGGGGTTTTATTTTGATTTAATAGCTTGACAAGCATAGGAACAGAACTTTTCTCAAGTATGGTCCAGGGACATAAAAAAAAAAGTGTGTGATATACTAAAAAATGACATACCATAAAGGGCTAATCTTAATAAGACCCATCTATAGTGCTACAACTTCTACCATTTTCCTGATCAAGCTATACAGCTGTATATTAAAGTATTTCCTTTGAAATAACAATAAAGAATAACAAATTCTTCTAAACGCCATCTCCTGGAATACAAATAGAAACCGTCTAAAGGTCATAAAATGTAACAGAAGGTAGTATTTATAGTTTTTGTGAAGTGGAATTTAAAAGTGAGAAAAAACCCAATCTTTAAAAGATCTCTATATCAAGTCAACTAAAGGACACTTAAAATTTCAGTGATTCTGCTGACTGCTGTTATATACTGTCACATTTGTTTATCATGTGTTTAAGTCATGTAAGCTGTTATCTTATGGCTATTTAATAGAACAGCTATAACATAGTAGAATATCTTCTATTTTGTAGAGATACGAATTTCATTCTAATATCTTCCTGAATAATGTAATTTTCAATTAAGACTGATGTTGTTCAGACTAACTTTGAGTGAAATAACATTGAAACAAGGGAGATAAACATATTACCACCTACTACTGTAACACCTAAGCTAGCTGCATAACGATCTCAGAAACCTGCTTCTAGTTTATGTGCGCACGCCTGAGCCCACATATGTGCCTCCATTTGAGAGAGTCAGTGGGAAGTGTGATAGTGCTCAGTATCCTATAATACACTGCAACAATTTTTAGCTTCAGGCTGAGTTTAACTCTTTCTAGCACTTTTTTCTTTAACCTAGATTAAAACCAAGAAGAAGCCTCATGGTCAGTGAAGAGGGGGGTATCGTACACACGCCAGAAACCAGGTCCCAAATGCACTTCTCTCACCAGGTGCCAGGGTTCAAAAGCGTGCCCATCAGACTTCAACTAATGTTTAGTCTATGTGTTGAATTCGTTCTCATTCAGCTTTTCTTCTTCACTTGGATCCTAGCACCAATTACTACAGCCCGTAACAGCTTTCAACAACCCACAGATTGGTAAATTTAATATTAATCGTTAATTAATAATGGAACATAGTAACAATTTTTCAAGGAAAGTAAACATATATATAAAAAGAATTCTGTCAGACTTTAAAGTAGAGACAGTCTCCGCTTAGTCATTTACCTAGACAACCAAGTATATAAAAGATGCAGCTTTTACTTTTATATATGTATTTTCTATGCTGTTTTAAAAAATCCATTAGCTAAATATGCAACAGCAACAACGTAAGCTCCTAGAGACTCCTTTAAACTGATGCGTTCCCACGAAGACTGCACCACATTCCTTATACTGCTTATTAGACCAGTACAAGGACAATGATACGTTTGTTCAGACAAGTTTTATACAATTTACTGGGGATTACAGCTTGTCTTGCTAACGTGGTGAGGGTTTTCCAGCCTGCTCCAATTACGCAGTAGTCTACATGACGGCTGTTCTCTCTCCCCACATTACCAACCAAGCACCGAGAGAGTAACGCACCGTACGGTGCTGCACACGTGAACTTTAATCGCTGAAGCACTGCTTTCAATGCCTTGTTTTAAAATACCACATAAGCAGCAGCGTGACTGAGTGTTATGGGCTGCGCGGATACTACCACTAGAAATTCAGAGTTCTGTGCCTATAAACATAAAAATGAGGCTATGATTTTGCCAAACTGCTTACTGAAACCTCCACTGCATCTCGACTTTCTCAAGCGTGATCTCAATCACATTTTTCCACAACAAAGACAAGCAAACCTATTTCTAAACCACATCTTGTTTTATATCCATGGTAGCTAAGGAATGAATAGAGAATACAGCCTCTCCATACAAGATGCTCTGTTTACAATAGCAATAAGAACAGTGATGGGGACAGCAGTCATCGAAGACAATTGCCAATGCCTCACTAATAATGGATAATTGGATTAAATTAGAGCAAAGCATCTAAAAAAGGCAGAAAATGTGATTAAGGTTCTTAATACCTAGTCTAGCAAGGAGGGTAGCCTCCTCAGCCTCTACTTGTCTCAAAACATCTGGAGGTCATATAGAAGAGGAGGAGGAAAGCAAAGCAATTATGATTAATATATTGTACATGTTACTGCCCATAGTTGCTACTCAAGTTAATTGTGGTAAATTGTGTTGATCCTTATCCTTAGCACCTTTTAATTCATCCTACCTATCTATGGCAAGAATATCGGAAAGCTGGAAAAGCACTGTACTTGCACGTATTCTTATACAGCGCAAAGGCTTCTGCCCTGTGAACTGTCATGAAGACCGAAAGAACATGATCTCATTATCACATGAGTGACAGACCTTCTATAAGCACCTAATCAAAGACATCAGAAAATCACTTAAAAAAAGGAGGGGGCAGATGCAAGCAGTATGTAACACCTACCACCTCAGGGTAGGTCGGAAAATACAATGGTCACATTGTAAAGCTGGTACACATTGCAGAAGCAATGAACAAGTGAACTTATTTTGAATGACATGCAGTACCGAAATAGCAGAACTAATTTTGAATGATGTATGTAAAGAAAAGCAACTTTATTTTTTATTTACCATATATAGGATAATAAAAGTTTTTATAGCTCTAAAGGATCATTAAACAATAATTAAACTGTTATAGTAACAGAAGCTTCTACAGAACAAAATATTTCATTGGTAATCAAATTTACCTTTATAAACGCACAGCCAGTTCCATTGTCTGTAATGGTAAGCCCAAGCACATCATCAGTTTTAAGAACTTCCACTTCTTTTCGTTGTCCTTTCACGTGGGCAAATATGAAATCTTCAAGGCCGATTTGTGAACCTAAGAGCTTGTCCATATCAGCTTTATGAGTGTTCAAAGTGCAAAACATGATCTGTGCAGGAGGACAGCAAACACATTAAGTTTAACAATATATTAGGTTTGGTGAGCTTGATAGGAAAACAAAAGGAGAGCATAGTTCTGGCCTCTTTGAAGGCCAATGATAACTCTCCTCCAGCTGCCCCAGGAGAGGTGATAGTCTCCATCCACACACATGACAAGAAGCACCAATAGCTCAAACCTTGCAGATAAGAGCTGGCAGGGAGCAAAGGAGAGAGATGTATCTCTGTGAGAAGCCTCTCACCGCCTGTCCCAGCACACCAACTCTGACAACCGCATCTTGAGCTAGAGCAGAACAGCTTGTTCCAGAGGTGAGAGTGAGCAAACTGAAGAGCCACCACCATCTTTTGCTTCATCGTTCACCCACCTCAAATTCCACAGGATTCGAACATCACTAGGGACTGCTTCAAAATATAACTGCTTGAAAGCAGTTTCATGGAAAAAAGGGAGTTCATCAAAACAAAAATGTCAGGAGAGAGCATGAAATGTTTTATATTGCTCCACGTGTTCCACCATTAGCTCAGAGCACATTCTCTCCAACAAACTTGCTTAGCTTCCTGCCCTTCCTCCAGCATAAGTGGGGGTCATCTCTGTTCCAGCTTAGTAAAAGCAAGACTTAAGAAAAAGGGCAAATTTTTCCCTCGTGAATCAGCCTTTCTGAGGGGTTTCCCTTCAGCACTGGGTGTCAGGCACTCCTTTTTCTCCCGACACTTACACTAGCGGTTCTTTAACAGCAAAGTTTATTGTCCTGGGCATAGGCAGGATGAGACTAATCCAGCTGCACCGCTCGGGGACAGAGAGGATGCTTTTGCCCACGGTGCTGCATGGAGGAATTTGGCCAGTCCAGGCAGGCTTTGCACTTTCTGCTCTTTGAGTACAGGCTGTACTGAACAGCCTAGCCAAAAAAGAAAAAACAAACCCAATGCTCCTCCTCACAGCTGGAGTAACTACACCTGCTTTCCAAGCTGTAGCCAGAGAGGAGCGAGGACTGAGGGAGGCCCTGCACAGCCTCCTCCTGGGCAGCACTGGAGAGCACAGGGCAGCAGCCAAAACAGAGAGACTCTGTGCTCCGAGAGAAACTTGGAGAATCCCTAAAATCTACTTCACTGAGGCAAAGAGCGCCCCTAAAGACCATCTTTCACATGCAATGGAAGCAAGGGAAGAGGAGGAGACATGCCACCCCATTTGGCCCTCCAGCCACAGCTGCAAACCATCAGACAAAGGCTCTGCTGCCAGCGGGATGCACATGGCTCTGACAGGACAAGAGATAAAAGTAGATACTTTTCTACCCCCTGCCTATATCTGCTGGACATTATTTTCCTTTAGAGCGCACCTTGGACCCCCTTGCAGCCACTGCCCACACCAGCTCCAAATTAGGAAACAGAAAAAGCAGCACTAACGCATGAAAAGAAGTACACAGCGGGAAGCCAGCCTGGCATTTGAGAAAAACAGCAGCAGGACATCGCTCAGCGTCCTTCATCTCTGCAACTGCTCTAGCAGCAGTCCCTGGGGAGCAGCGGGACAGCCCAGCTGCCCCAAAACCCAGGCACAGACCCGTGCCCGCAGCCTGCTGAGCCCCCCGGTGCGCCACTGGAAACGCAGGGTCTCCTCCTGCCTTCCTGGCTTCCCTCACTACGCTTGCAAAGGTTACAGGGTTTTCCACACCAGAACATTTCAAATGCCTTTTCTTTCTGGCATCGCTGGATGACAACAGAAGAATTGAAATGAAAGTCACCAACCTATTCAAATCTATTCCAGGTCAAAGGAGGGGTGAATACTTTTCCTAATGTATTTTACAGAGAGCATTTCAGTTTCTGAAGCCTTCTTGAACTTAGTTTCCATAACTGGGGGGGGGGTTGGTTTTAAAAACTGCAAGTTTAGTAATGAGATAGTAAAAAACAAACACAAAAAAAAACCCAAAACCAGCCCTACTTCAAAAGCTAATTGCTTATCTCATATAATCCATCAAACATCCACTGCAATCTAAGGTCTTACTTTAACGAGAGTTGTGACAGCACACCCTTACAGACATTAGTTTTATTCTCCCAGATAATGCAAAGTTTTTCAGTTAACTAATACTCAAGCAGTAACATCACCTAGTGAAATTCAGCTGGTTTTAAGTAGAAAATCAAATTTTATTTTATAAATAATAATCATATCTAATCATCAGCATTTTTTTTAAACCAAGAAGGTTCCATTCAAACAGACTATACGTACGTTGATGCATACATTTTCAGCTCTCTCTCAAGCTACATAGCAGCTTGGCCAGTTTACAACTGCAACCCAGTTCTTGTTCTTACAATGAAGAACAAGCACTGTGTCTTTACATTTCAGACATTAGCATCCTTCATCTGACCTTGACAAACAGACAATCATCTAGTAACTACTGTCACACCTTTGAATAGATAAAATTGGCAACAGAACAGAAATGTGATATTTAGAAACTCGATCCAGGGTTTCTCTTTTTAGACCTTCATCTGGATGGCATTCCTACTACAGCCTATAAGTCTGCAGAATTTTCTGTGAGTCAGTTCTGTGCTAACCACAAGGCTGAGAGAGCATCAGCCAGTCAAAAATAAAACTTATATCATTCTTCATCCTCTTTAGTGAACAACTGCTTTTTCTCAGAACAGATATATGCAAAGAGTAATGTACTAAAGATGTATCTACCCAGGATAATATACAGTTACACCATCTATCAGTTACAGCACGGCTTTATTTGTACATGACTGAGACCTGTCAATTAAAAAATGATACTTTTTTGTAGATTTTACATAAGTTTAATACAGGTACCTACTAATAGCTTATATACTTAAAAAATTAAACAACAGCTACTATAGTACACCTTCCATTCACTCCAAGGTTGGTGTATTTTTGATAGTAATTTTCTTACCCAGAAAAGAAGCAAGAAAAAAATTGAAGGTGCAATTTTCATTGTTAAGTCTTTTCTCTCTCTTCATACCCTCAACCCTCATATGCATTTGATCTTTAACTCAGCATACCAGTGCTGTGACATTTCATGCCAACTTTAGCAAGACATTATAAATCATAACTGTTACATCAGTCATGAAGTATCTAGGATACCTCCTTCACTGGGAGAGTTATCTTGTGCGGCACACAGAACAAGGAACTTCCATTCGCCTGGCAGGGATGGGGGGCTTATGCACAACCTTATAAAACAGATTTGTCAGATATGATTACTAACAGATTATTCCCTGCATCGGTATTTTCAATAGGAAGAGACTACATTAGCCAATAAAAACAGGGTTACACTGTGTGTTATATGAAGAAACTATTAGCTAAGAAAAGGAGGGTTACACTATGTGTTATATAAAGTATATATGCAGTACCATATTGCATACCCTATATATTAATTACATTCTCATCTTCCATATTAAGCCTACACCTTGAGAAGAACTCAAAAATAAGTTGACTGATAGATGACACACTCAGAAGCTATTAAAAGCACTTTTAAAATCAGTAGATCTCAGATAATTTTACAAAGGAGATCATAATCACTTTCTCTATTTAAGCGGTGGGGAAAATGGGAATTCTACTTCTGATCAAGATGTTAACACCCACTGATATATTTCCCTATATATGTAGGTGTCATTGTATCAAGAAATCACCAACGCATTTTCTAGGTACCTTACTCACTTTATCCTCCCTGAGGAAAACGTGGGAGCCTTGACTAGCTGCAGCACCAGGAAGAGTAACCAAGTCCTCCAAGTTCTAGTGTGCTTTTATCGGGTATGCAACTTTGCCCCCCCAAAATACATTCGAAGTACTTTAAAATAAGCATTCAGTGTCTCATTGTTCTTTTTCTAAACCCAGAGTGCAAGAGAATTACAGTGTAAATTCTTCCATACAGCTTAAAAGTATTTGAAAACCAGATGATTAACACAGCAAGCATCACGCGTAATGCAGATGTGAAATTTAAGCATTGCTTTGGGGAACAGCAAGCAAACAATTGTTGCCGTAGGGTTGGGAGGAGGTGGTTTGTAGGGAGTGTTAAGTTTCTTCATTTGAAGTCTTTAATCCGTAGGCAAGACTGTGAACAATTTGTTTCAACAGATAAGCATACACTCTAAAACTTTGAACAGTTTGGTGATGAGGATTTCACAAGCTGACCCTTTTCTCTAACCTCCTACAATACACTTCGGATTTTTTCTTGTAATAAGGTTGCTTTTATTCAGAAACCTAAGTTGCAGCGGAGTGGCTTATTTTTCAGTACTCTCATAAAAGTTTAAATCGAACAGGTTTAAATCAAACGCTTCTGTGAAAGTTTAATGCGGCACAGCCTCACAGTATACTTAACTGTTTAGCATGAGGAGGCAAGGCCTGTGGAACAACAGCCCAGACACAAGCTCAGTGGCTGAACTCTTGGAAGAGACAGAGGCAGCTGCATTTCTGCCCCTGGTGCTACCAGGAAGGTCTCCCTTTTTCTGTATTCCCCTTATCAAGCAAAATTCCTTCCACCGTGAAAGAAACCCCAGCCTCCATGGGCTCTTGACAGGCACACCCGCTGAGCATTCAACTTACCTCACCATACTTCACCTCCCAAAGCAAACAAAATAATCAAAAGTGAAAATGATGAGTACACAAACCGAAAGTCCACATAGCTTCTGTGGTTTACCATTCCCTTCTCATCTGATCAAGAAATAGCCCTGGTACAGTTGGACTTTAATATCCACGTTCCCCACGCCCGATTAGCTGCTTTGAATACTTTAAAGCCCTACCATGTGCTCTCGCAGGAGCACACCACCATGAGACGCTTTAACAGACCCACATTGTCCTTTGGTCAGCGCTCATTTATTTAGCATACAGGCTGCACTTAGCACTTTGACCCTTGCAGGGAACGTAACATTCCCTGCCACATTTTCCGACAGTCACAGTGGAGTAGTAATCCTAAATGGCCAAGACCGCACACAAATACTTTTTCCAACTACTTTTCCTACTTCATCCTCTAAAGAAAAAATGGGGTAGATATATTATTTATGCAAGTAAGAAACATACACGTAACTGTGGATGGGTTGCGTTGTTAGTTAAGAATTGCATCTATTTATATATGTTTTTAAGCTCTGTGCTTCCTTGTTAAAAACCTGTTGAAGAAATCAAGTTAAAAGTCAAGAACAACGTGATCTACCTCAAACAGCACTCATGTTAATAATACAGGCAATCCATTGCTAGAAGCCATCTTCACTCCTCCTCCCTGTGGAAAGAACATTCAGTTTAGACCAGGAAAAGAAGAAATGCTAGTCATGGTAAAAGTCAGAGAGGTAGGCAGAAATGCAGGCTGAATGTCAGGTTCAAAAGGGATAACTGAGACATATATTTGCCTAGGGAGGTGGATGAAGAATAAAATACGTAGACAAGAAAAGATAAGCACGGGAAAAGCCTCAGAAAGCTGCTGTTACGGCTCACTCCTTCATAGATGCCTGGCAAACATCATAGGAGTGAAGGAGCGTCCCCTTTGAAGTTATCCTTGTCTTGTTCTGTCCCCATCCTCCCCTACTCATGATCCAGGTCTGCGCAGAAGTTTTTGTCAGTGTCTGTCCAACAAATACTGTGTTTTATACAAGCTTCACTCTGTCACTGTTGGCAGTCAATCACAGATCCCGGAAAGGATTCTCCAGCAGAAGCTAAACTCAGCTGGTCCTGCAAGATGTGATACAAAGAGGAAAGGAGGTGCTGTAACCATGCGGAATCAAAAGGAGAAGTGACAGATTACAAGTATAGCTCATCCTGAACTGTACTGAAACACTTAAGTAGGAACTTATCCAAGAATCCATACCCTTGCCTACACTGCAGTAAACTCACATATCACATTAAATGTATTCACTTCTCCAACAGTTAGCCAGATGTTCTCTACACAGAGCTCTTCCTCACTGTCGTCCCCCCCCCCTTTTCCACCTCAGTCACTGCAGGGCAGAGATCTCTGCGATAGTACCTATTTCCGAAGGCATTCAGGTATCGCACTGCCCACAGGCTTCAGCACAGCCAGGTCACAGAAACTTTCCTAGACAGGTAACACCTACAAATGGCATTTGAGTACCTCGGTGTCTTTCAGTTTGCTGAGGTGTAGCTTCTGCCATTATTCTTTACACCAGACCGCCTGTCCAAAAGCAGCTTTCATTAATAGATAACATCATTTAAAATATCTAGACTGTCCTTACTTCCAGCAAGCTCAGCAGCTGCTAATAAATTCACGTTTCGTGGCACGCCTTGCTATTCACTCATCTATCCTATTTTATCTTGTCCGTCCAAAATTTTGTTGCAAGACTCTCAGGTTCTTCACTCTGCTGTGCCACCTTTACACCAGGAAAATATTTTTGATCGCTAATTTCATACGACTTATTTTCCTAAAGCCAACTGAATTTCTTGAGTAAATGATTTTAAGTTCAGTGCCTCCAGCAACAATTCTCCATCTATTTTTACCAATAAACCACATTTAAAAAAAAAAAAAGAAAGACCAAATAGAACTGAGACAGTCGAGAGAAAGAAGAAAGAAACTTCTCTAGTTTAGCACAAGGCTGGCAATAGGTGCCCATGAAATGTGTGGTGCTCCCTCTAAAACCTTTAGGGGTGTCAGATTACAAATAAAATAGAAGATAATCTGGCAATTAGGAGAACTTGAGAGTAAAAGGTATAACTGGAGATGGAACAGAACAAAAGGGGAACAGCAGCTCAGTATGGAAAGAAAACAGAGAAGCAGAAGGTCAGAAAGCAGCTGGGAAGGTCTGGGACATAGGTGCATTGGCTGGCAACGGCACTGGTACTTCTAAATTACTTAATGCAACAGTGACTGGTTAAACTATTCACTGCTACTGCCACTTTTCTTTTACAATTTACTGTTTGAAATGCTGCTAGGTCAGGCCACAACAGACTCTCAGAACAAAGTCTGTAATAGTGGTCTACTACTTTAAAAGAGCCAGCTACAAATAAGAAAACAAGTAAAGCTGTCCAGCCACATGCAGGCATACTGAAATGTTAGCACTTCGTTTCAATTTGCCACTCAGAGGTTAAGGTTCATAGAACCACGTAGGAAGAACTTGGTATGGCCACTACCTTTTAACTAAGAGAAAACAATGCATTTACAAACACAAATGAATCATTATCCAAACAAATATTTAAAACTTGGCTCAGAAAAAAAGATCAAAAAGGCAGCAGAGTTAAAAAAAATCCTGTTAGAGATTTAAATAGCCTCACTTAAACAGTGCGCCTTTTAAAAGTCATTACCTGGCAAAGCAGAAAACTTTCCAAACACCACGTTCAGTTGGAATTTTAAAACGTAGTCAGATTTAAAGCATTTATACCCTTTATTTATATATACCGTTATACCATTGCCTTCATTCTGGGCATTTACCCTCATGGCTCCATTGATTTTTTTTTTTTTAATTTAACCTAGAACGAATCACTACAGTCAATAATTCCTGCACTGGAAATAATTACTCTACTCAACTGTAATACAAATGGTTGGACCCAGTGCTTAAGAGTTGCGTTAAAGAGCAGGCTGGCAACCGGTTGACGCTAGAGACATTTTGGTTAAAAGCATCGTTGTTTCTCCGTGTAAAAGTTAAACGCGGTTATGCTTCTATCCTTTCCCGTGTGGTACTGTTCGTTTGGAAATAACAAAAGGAATTTCCCCCCCCCAAAATGGAAAATACCCTCGCCCACAAAAAATCGCAAAAAGAGCGCCCACCGGCAGTTAGAGCGCAGAGCTCTCCCCAGCTCCTTTCTGCGTCTTCCGAGGCCCCTTCGCGACCCGCAGAGCGCAGCGGCGCGGCGCCGGCACCGGTCGCGGAGCCCCCGCCGCCCGCGGGCCATGGCCGGCTCCC
>VYZW01054500.1:25853-64779 GCA_013401315.1 Balaeniceps rex
ACAAAGCCTAAAGAAAGATTGTATCGTGAGAAAAAGAAATTGGTCAGAACTTTATTTGTCCCTACAACTGAATTCGGATTATTTAGAAAAGACTAGCATTCTAAATAGTATTTCCACTGTGCAATATTGAGATTTCAAATTTCAAATACAGTGTTCCTCTCTTAAAAAGGGAAGGCTTCAATTTATTATTGAATATCACGGAATTTACCAATCTTACACAATGCCCACTGGAGGGTAATTGAGCTTACATATCCTTCAAAGATTTTATCAAATAATAAGGTACTTGAGCACAGAGTGAACTCTTCACTCATACTTCTCTATAGATGTCCAGCTTCTCAGTTTCCATTGGAAATTTGGAGTCCTGTTCCATTTTTTGTTTGTTTACATTGCACAGGGGTTTACTCTAATACATTGTCAACCTATATTATATCAAATCACAGAACATTTAAGTGTCTATAAGCAGAGGCATATCAAATTTCACAGCTGTCTTCGGTGAGCATTTGTGATACTCAAAGAAAAGCAAATAACTATTTTGGTGCACCAAAATTAAAACATCACAGACCTTCTCTTGCTTTATCCAATAGTTTGTTTTCATTACTAGGATCTCTGATAATAACATTTTGATTCCTCCAACTTCACCTTAGATTCAGCACACACAGTCTATACCGATAATGTCCAATTTACATAACAATGCAATGAGTCTAAATAGGCTTTTATCTATGAAGTAACTATATTACCCACATTAACATTAAATATTGTCTTTTCTCCCTCCCTCATCCTATTTTAGGTGCTTCACCTCACTTCAGATGTATTTTTTAGTTAAGAATCCTCTAAGAAGGGAGCTCATAATGCAAGCAAGAGTTTATTTCTCCACCTAATGCTAACTAAGAAGAAAAACACATCTCACACACTCAGCTACATTATCTTTCAAATGATGACCATGTCGAGGCTTCAGACCCTTAAAGACTCTGCTCAGTTGTTTTCTGATTTTTCCTTTTGAAAGCCAATGTGTTTTGACTTGGAACGGAATTTTAAAAAGCTATACCATTTTTGTTGTTATATATAGCTCCTATAACACCTGTTCACAGTAATTTATCCTCACGAAATCAATCTCTATGTACTTTGAAATCACACTGAAATAACTTATGACATAAAAAGGCAGACTTAGAATTTGTTGGCAGTGAAAATATTTAAGACATTTCTACTTTGTCCTACAGAAGTAGCAGTCATATCACAGCAGTAAGGAGCATACTGCATTGGATGCATTTGTTAAATTGTATTTGTATTCGTTACTCCAGCCTAATATATATTTAGCTAGAAAGGTAGAGTATGAGGATTTAAGACATATCAACCTTTACTCTTACCCTTCCACCCTCATTCTCTTCCATCTCTATAGTAAACAGCTTGAAATAATACTCCATTTTTATCAAAACAGCTATTGCTTCCACTATAAATAACTGTACTCTGCAGCCACACATTGACTTTGCAAGAGTGAAACTCTATTTAAAAAAAAAAAAAAAAAAAAAAAAANAACTTACCTCCCTTAAGCTGATCTTAACAGGATAGATAATATTCGATCCATCTCTCTTGAAGTGAGAGTGAGGTTTATCTTTAATGATAAAAACAATATCAGCTGGAATTGTGTTGGGTGTTTCATCGCCTTCTTTTGGAAAAGTGATTTTGGTGCCTTCCTTCCATCCTCTTTTTATCTCAATAGTAAGAATTTTGTCCTCCGTTCGGACACTTCTACCATCTGGGTTAAGCCTTTTACGTGAAATCCTCATCCTTTTTGTGCAGCCATGATAGATCTCTTCCAATGACACTTTAAGTTCATGGATTACAGGGGGATCTTGTTTGCGACGTAATTGGCTCCCAACTGTATTCCTTTCCCTTGGAAACCCATTCATACTAAAACTAGTGAAGGATCCAAATGGATCACCATCCACCTCCATGTCTTCAGTGTCTCTGCCACCAGGCATCCTCCTTCCAAAGAAGATCTCAAAAGGATTTGTGCCACCAAAGAAAGCTGCAAATGTAGCATGCGGGTCGCCATGGAAGGAGTACCGGAAGGTACCACCCTGTCCATCAGGTCCTCCAGCTCCTCCTTTCAGACCTAAATAAGACAAATAAGCAAAGTTAAAAACAAATCAAATATTAGTATAAGCTTTCCTATTTGTAGAGTGCAATTATATCAGAACTGATGAGCCGAAGAGGTCTTTGCAGTAGAGTGAAAGGTCTCCTTTTCAATGAGGACTCACCATCAGACTATGCAGTACCAACTAGTAATTCAATTGCTTGAACAGCAACAAAGTTTCTGAAGCTCTAGAATGACTTCTACTTCAGAAGAAGAAGTATTCTGACACTGCCAATTTTATTTCATATGGTAAAGCCAGTTATTCAAAGAATTAGCATCTTAAAGCAGAATACAGGTCTGCTTGACTTGATCTTTTCTTGTTTTGCAAAGTCTGTTAGGAGTTGCATCCCTCTTCAAGATCACTTCTGGGGAAAATTATGCAGTATCATATGCAACATTTTCCATAGTCTCCATAGCTCAGCTTTACTCAGCGTTAATTAGCTTTATCTCTGTTTTCCTGCAGTTCAGTTTGAGTAAAAGGCAACAATGCCAATAGTCAAGCAGCCATATGCTTCCTTAATATTTAATTTAGAATCCCAAACTTATCACAGCTTGTGTTCCTATGATATAAAATAGGTAAGAAACCTGGGAACTCTTTTCAATGCAGCCACAATAAAAACAGCTTGGAAGTTCATAAGACTCATTTGGGTACAAAAATCTTGTATATACTGTCACCACCCCTGTGCAAAAAATCAGAATGTTCTAAAATAGCTTTGTTATTTCTCTTCTATCTTCCACAAGGAGATCTAAATCTCATTTCTTCCCAATAAGACTTCCCTTACAATTCTCACTGGACAGTCCCTTGTACTTCAGGCTCTCTCATTCCGAACCCAGCTAAAATCAATTTTCTTAAATGCCTCTTTCCCAATAAGTGATCTCTAAGTATTTCCTCATAATAGTTAGTGCTCTCCTGCACTGACCATTTCAGGATACCTTCTCAAACCTTTAAGATGAAAGACTGAAAGTCGTAAGAGACTTCTATTTCTAAACTTACAATGTTTGGTTGGTTTGGTTTCCGCCCCCCGCCCCCCAATCTTACAGCAGCTCAGCACTACAGCTGCTATCCTACTTCCACAACCATAAAAATGTGAAGGCTTACATTAATGAAGCATGCATTCCCCAAATTTGAAAGAGGGGTTTGGGTTTCTTTTTTTTTGGCTCGGTGTTTTAGACCTTCTATGCATAAACTTAATATTGGTTATCAACAGTAACCAAGACATTAGAATGAGAATGCTTTCCCCATCTCAGTCCCAGACCTTATTAGAAGTACTTAGCAACATGTAGCACATCCTTCTGTCACAGTACTGTTAATGTCAAACAAGCAGATCAGTGGATTCAATATGTGATAGTAGAAGGACACCTCCTGGAATAGCTAGCCAAAAGTTACTGAAGGTACATCAAGTTCCTGGCTGTAAAAACACTGAGGTTTCCTCCTTCCTGCCACCCCACCCCCTGCCTTTCCCTTACAACTGCTAATTACACTCTCAGATGCAACTGAAGAGCTTAGAGAGCAGCTGAGGCATCTGGAGGTATTTCCAGACTCACCATTGTAAAAATTCATACTTTGGTTTAATATTATGCCCCAAATAAACTGAAATCTACGTTTTGAATCTCTGCCTTCAAGTATGCAATACTAGGATGCCGAAGGCTGCATTGCTTTATATGCTTTACTTCAAGCTCTTCGGTAAAAGTGACTAAAATGGTATTTTGGGAAAGTAGTTAGGATGAGCTGCTGCACAGGAATCTAAAACGCAAATGAATCCACAGAGTAAATAGGTTCATAATGATATACAGAAAGGAGGCAGGGGGTGAAAAGGAAGACGTGCAAGAAGGCAAAAGACCCAAGAGGCAACAAAGGCCTCTGGCGTCTACATAACCACTTTCTTCCTAGATTGTTTCAGTAACAGCACTAAAGCTTTGAACACATGCAATGGAACAAAAGACAAAATCCCCTGCATCCTCTGTAGAAGCTAAAGGTCGTCTACATGAATTTATGGATGTTAACAATTGTATCAAGTCCTATGGATGACAGAGGACCAAATTTTATTATGCATTCATAAGAACCCACAATTTTCCCCAAAGTACTGCTACTTAAGCATCCTCTTTTCTATTAGTAAAAAATATGTCCCTGCGTGAGTGGCAATGAGTGAATGCACTACTTGTCACAATGGAAGTTAACTATTTCATGTGGAATTTCTGATACCATACATTTAAGGGGAAGGATGTTAATGACTTCCTCTGTTGCTCAATCATAAGACTGAAAGTCACGTTGGTCAAAAATAAAAAAAAGTCATCCTCTCCAGATAACCATTTTAGGATAAATATGACATTTCTGAGGCCTCATTCTCTTGGCATGTTATCACTGTTTACAATTAAAGCTAAAAAATTGTTCTGGTATTTCGTGACATCAGCCAAATTCTTTCCTCTCCAGGCAAGAAGCCAACGACAGCTACAGACTGGACACCTGGGCTTCTGCTCAAAAGGACTACCCTGCCTAGATCAAGCAGACTGCCCTTTAGCAAAAATTTAAAAGAATACAACATCTCTTTTCAACTGCACTTCAAAAAGTGCTATGGTAAGGGAAGACAGCAGTAAGAGATCCCAGAAAGCTATTTACGGGTCATACAAACTTTTTCAATTCAGTAACTTTTTGCCTGTCAAATGTTTGGGATTTAAAAAAAAACATTAAAACACATTAAAGTAAGAAATTAAAACGAGATCAGCATGAAAACTCTGCAAGACATTTTACGTTAAAAAGGCTGATGAGTCAAACTTCCAAGCAGTACAAATACATTGCCTAAAAATCAACACATAGCATGTTTTCATGCATCATCTATGTTTATTTTGCTTCATTCAATATAATGAAAGTGACCAATCAGAGTATAACAGACATATACATACCTTCCTCTCCAAACTGATCATAAATGTCTCTCTTTTTGGGATCACTCAGCACCTCATAAGCTTCTGCAACCTCTTTGAACTTTTCCTCTGCGTGGGGAGATTTATTCTTATCTGGATGCCATTTAAGCGCTTGTTTCCTGTAAGCCTTTTTGATATCCTCTTCAGAAGCCCCTTTTTCAATTCCCAGGATAGAATAATAATCTTTCCCCATCCTGAGTGTTGGAGGAATTCAAATCTTCCTTGCTATAAAGAAAGCAGTGTTCAGTGTCTTAGCAATGTAGAGACGCTAGAGAAGGAAAAATAAAAATCAAATTTGGAATTGAAAAGAACAGAGCTGTTACAAATCAACAAACTCTCCGATACATTAAGAAACACTAGACAGCTTCTCCGTATTTCATTCCTTCCCCTGTTCCTCATTTATAAATAATTATACACACTGGACAAGACACAGCCCTCTTTAGAGTCCTCCCATCCACAGTACGTGTCTCCGCTCTTTCTAGAACGACAAATAATACAGGACGTCACTTCCCCGGCTGCCCCAGCTGAACAGCCTGCACAGCTTTCATGCTCTGTCTCACACGCACGCATGCGCGCGCACACACACACACAGAGAAAATGCTGAACTTCTATTTCCTCCCTTCTCAAGCAACTAGAAAGTTTAAAGGTTTAATAATATGAAGCCTTTCACCACCAAGGCTGAATCCAGTCAGCTCTAAAGATGTAACTGCCCCAACAAAAATGCAGTAGCCCATATAAAGTAATTATAGCATTTTACTTCACAGTTTCTATAGAGACAGCTGTACATATAACCGTTTTCCAAATATATCAACATGGATTTGTACCCTTTCCAGCAAAGACTACGAAGTATTTTACACCCAAGTTAACTACAAAGCTTCAGAAAGCGTAACTTCATTTCTTTAAAAATAAAATTAAGCCACCCTCAACCACAGTTGACTGCAGTCATGTACTATTAAGCAGTAAGAAATCCAATCTGAGCAAAAAATACCACTCAGTTTACCACAACTCAAGCCACTCAATTAAAACAGACCAAAACTGTTACCCCCCCTGCCCTGGCCTCCTTCTACACAAGAGGCAATATCAAGACTATTATACAAGTATGGCAACATATCAAGCAAATAGCTTTCATCTGATGAGATGTTAATAACAGAAAAATACCTGGTTCCTACACATTTGTTTTACAACACGTAGTGCAAATTTTACTAGTGAAGTATTTCTCATGCTCTGCAGAGGGAATGGTATGAAGTTTCAGCCTGCAAGATTTCTTTTGGATCTTAGTTAAGAGCAATAGGTCAAGAAGTTATCCCTACTTGTCAGTATGGCAATAAACATCAAGACTGATTAGCATATCTTGAAAAATAACTCCTCCTTGAACAAAGTATTAAAATACACCAGTTTTGGTCATATCTAGAAGTTACCTGTATGAAGACATTTCTAGGCTCAATTATGAAGTTACTTGTATGAAGACAATTAGGCTCAATTGCCTTCCTTCTAATGATGAAAAAGTTTAAGAAAGGCAGCATATAGCAGCCACGGGACCATCAAACTCAAGTGGAGAACACTAACCTTCTGATTCAGGGAGTATTATATTTGAAGTTGTTTTCCAGAACCTGCTCTAACTTAAAAAGGGGCAGATAGAAGAGACAGAAAATTTCTCCTTAACCAGAGAGTACTAGAAAAAGATTTGGGACTTTTTTTTTCTAAACATGTGTTGTCCCTCCCTATTCCTCACATCAAATCTATTCTCTTCCAATGTCTGCAATAGAATTGACCAGATTCCCTCAATGTATCCAGGATTTGCCTTTTTTTTTTTGCCTTTTTTTTTTTTTTTTTTTTTTTTTTTTTTCTTTTTTTACATTCCCCTTGGAACAGGGGCAGGAAAGATGAAAACAGAATAAAGATGAGATTTCATTGCAATATTTGAGAAAGCAAGAACTTTTGCATATCTGTAGTTATTATTTCAAATGCACCAGAGGCCAAAGGGTACTGAAAGAAGGAATCAGCTCCCCTTGCCACCAAATCTCTCAGGACTTACTTGCATTTCTGGAACACTGAGAGCCACAAGGTTACAGAATCAATTATCTTTACAGCTGAAGGAGGAAGTTGTTGCTGAGCTCCACATGGAATAAAGCTAGTCTTTTACCAGTCACCCTTTTCTTTTTGTATTTCTTTAACAAGTGCTACTTTTGTTAATTTACAATTAGTATTGCAGGTAAATTCTTGTAGACCCATATCCTAAATTCAGCATTTTCTCCACTATGGAGTTCTGAAAGCAGTAGGTACAATAGCTTGAATTAAAACAGGACTTCAATTGATTTCATGTAAGATATAATAATACCACTCCCTAAGAAGCTACTTTACTTACACAGGTTTTAGTGGGCAGGTTTAACCTTACTATGCTCAATGGTTGCAAATGTGACAAATCACCATCCAAACCCAGCAGTTACGATACTCTGAACTACAACAGCAAACAAACTTCTTCACTACTGACAGAGTAAGATTTAGAGCAGCCTTAAATTCTCTTGCAAAACTAGCAGTACAAGGAGTTGTTATGCTCAGCTGTGCTCCTATGGTGCTCTGGTGGGGTCATAACTTACATCACTTGAAGTATTCCCACCCGTGAGAGTCCGAGAAGGACCCCATGATATTTGTGTCACTGTGTTGTCATAAAAGAGAATTGTCAGAACAGGAATAGCTCAGACTAGCTTCAGGACTGTATTTTTCATTACATTTTTCAAAACCTCTGGTTGATCGAAGTGGCAGAGGGCGCACACACTAGTTTAAAAAGCAAGGTGTAAGAAATTTTCCCATTTGAGAATATTATATTAAACACTTATCTCTCCTTTTAAATATCAAAACAATACTCAGGGAGCTGCAATTAGCAAGGCTTAGCGCTCCCCTCCTCCCCTCCATTTTCTAAACATAGTAATAAATTTCCCAGGTTTCATTAAAAGACCCACTAGTCAGGATTTCTTCTTAAATCAAAAGTTTCTTACCCTCAAGTGTCAAAACTTACAGAACAAATTCTGGTAACAACAAAAGTTACACTGAGACTTTTTGCTGACAATCACAGTGAGTAAGTGTCCAGGCATCCTTTCTCTCCCTGCAGAGGGGAACATGCTATTCTGGCAAAAGTGCCAAGTTATACCCTAATTAGATAAGGTATTCCCTAAAAATGAAATTACTTAAGATTCTGAGCCAGATGTACAGCAATGACTACATTACTCCTACTTCTACTTCCTGCCCTGCATGAGATCTTCATGTCAGAATGAATTTAGTCTGGAATCTCTACGAGTTGACGGGATAACTGGAGCACCTCCTTCCAGAAAGCATGTTCCTTCTTTTTCTCCATGCCGAGACCTGCCTTTTATCATATAATCAGAGATCTTTTGGAAATACAAGTAGGCTGCAGTTCCTCTCACATGCTTATCGAGTTCTTTAAACAATCTGTAATAGATTGAGAGACATGACTCTCTTAGAATTAGTGAAAACGTGGGGGGTTTTAAATTCTTATTAAAAGACCAGCGTGCACAAGATGAACATCTAGTGATCACACTAATGATCATTTGGGTACATCTGATCATACCAGCACTTCTTCAGACAGTGAAATCCATCTGGTAAGTGTGATAAGTTTTTTCATCTTACAATCTTGTAGTATTAGAGCAGTTCCAAGGACAGATAATAAATCACAGCTGCTGGATTTTTAGAACTCTGAATATCTGATCTTTACAATTTTTTATTGTTCATTTTATTTTATCCCACGTTCCTCTTCAGAGTCATTAACAAAAGAAAAGAAAGGAAAATCTTTCATGTACTCTCCACAACAAGGACTTCAAGGAGGGGTGGTTGCTGTGATTTATTTGTTTAGGGAGCATTACCAGCACACAACCCGATAGATCCCGTGTAGCCAAGGCTGGCCTCAGCTGTGACAAGCCAGCAGCTTGTAAGCATCCTGCAACTTACTCAAGCCTCCCAGAAGCAATGGGACTTGCGTACCTATAAAATTAGTAAAGCTATAATCTAAGACTTTGATTAAGACTGCTCCTGCATGAGTGCTAAGCAACTTCTCAGACGTACAAATCCAGTACTGCACTTGGCTGTGATGCCACCTCAAAAACATAACAGATAAAAAAAAACCACCATCAATTAGCTACCTTTCTTCTTCATTCTACCACATCAACATTTCTCTGATATTATCATATCACAAATCAATTTACCATCTATATCATTAGTTCTTTGTTTACACAGTCTTCAAATACAACAGCTGCATTCAATTTCAGGCATAGAGAAAAAAGTTTTTACCATCACTATAGTATCAAATGGTTACCTATGAAGCTTTTGCTTATAGTTAAATCTGTAAATCAATTTTCTGCCAAGCTAGGCAGTCTCAGACATGTCTCCCTGTTCTTATAAGCAACTTTAGGGTACTCTTATTATGCACTGAGAAAGTTAGCAGCCTGTATTTGTTCAGCACTTCTTACATCAGTGTTATCTGTTACAGTCCAAATTAAAAAACAAATACATAAAATGGGAATTTCAGTTCAAGCTTTTTAAAGTCGACTGGGGAAAAAAATGGGTGTGTCTTCAACTGTAACAAATTACTAAAAAGCCAAATAGACAATTTATTAAAAAAAAGTATTAATTCTTGGGAAGACTGAATAAAATTTTGAAACCATACAGAACTTGCCTAATAAGCCCACTCTTATCTACAGAGGATTTTCTATGTTCTTTGATCAAAAACAAGAAAGTGACATTCACTTTTGTAATAAAAGACTTCCTCTCTTCATCTAAAAATGTTTATGAAATATACACTAGGAAGCTGAAAATTGTTCCTTCAACAATTCACCTTCACTTCTGAAACTGAGTTTGACCACCCATATTCAGCATTCCACTTGAGTTAGTATTTCAGTGAAATAATTGTTGCTTTAAAATATCTTTCCCATTATTCTCTCTGAACAACCACAGTTTAACTCACATACATACGTACAAGTGCTACACATCGTAAGTTTGGCAGAACAGTAGGAGCAAGGTCATACCACTGCCAGGTCTTAGATTAGTTGCATTGACAATATTAGCTTTGAATTAGTTGCTTTATTTAACAAAGCCTTCACAAGAACAACTGAAATAAATTAAGGAAACATTCACAATAATAGTTACACTGAACTCAAATTCTAGATTAATCATAAATTAGCACCAGTATAAGGTTATTTTAAGGAAAAGCTTCTAAGCAGAACAGTGTCGTCATTCCCTAAAGTATCTGAAGTTGAATAAAAGTGTTCATTATTTCCTTTAAATTAAGCCATTTCTTCTGCATTCCTCCCCTATTAAACCTCAGAAACAAAACTGAAAAAGACAGGACTAGATCACAGAACAAGTTAAAGAGCAAACCAAACCACAAAGGCAAATTCCAGACAGATCACAACTATAAATACACATGTGCACGTAAATGTCAAGGCAGAGGAGCCAAATCCCTCCCAGAAAAAGCTCTTTCACAATTAAGTATCATAATATTTGCAAACCCACATTAATGAATGGAATAAACTGACATTTGTCTACAGTGGTTTGAAGAAAGTATATCCATATACAGTAGTAAAATTTCCTATAAGATCATCCATTATTTTCCCAGAGAAAAAAATTTTGACAATGACTTCTCTCCCACCATCTTTAACTGTATGTAGTTGTTGACTGAGCTACATTTATACCTTTGGACTGTGAACAAGGCCTTGTACGTGCAAACCCCATTCATGAATTCATTAAATAGAGCTTCACTACAGAAATATTCAGTAGCTGGTCTCATACACAGAAATAAATTTTAGAGATTACAACAGAAGCAGCAAATAGTTGAAATTTTTTATATATCTAACAGAAAATGTAAAGTGAAACCTGCAGAGCTTAACAGTTCT
This sequence comes from Balaeniceps rex, assembly GCA_013401315.1. Classification (NCBI taxonomy): domain Eukaryota; kingdom Metazoa; phylum Chordata; class Aves; order Pelecaniformes; family Balaenicipitidae; genus Balaeniceps; species Balaeniceps rex. The sequence continues at coordinate 36,810 of VYZW01054500.1, forward strand.
TTCTAATCAGTCAATGGCCCCAAAAGAAAAGCTTCATTTAGTCACGCACTTCAGAAACATTGCCGCTACAGTGGTGGAAGTAAAAAGTTCATTGTACATAAGGATTCTGGGGCTGATTTTACATCTAAATAAATAATCATAAAAGAAAGTGAAATACCACGTAAAAACTTAAAAGAATTAATAGAATTATAAAGTTACAATAGACAGTGACATTAACTTTGTTAAACAGCATACTTGACTAACTAGGCACACTTATATTTTCATATTGCATACATTGTGTCTTTGAGACACTCTGCTTGTAAAAGATTCAAATTGAAAAGCACCCTGAAGTATTCACCAGTTTGTGTACTACATACTTCATCATTTCTTTCCTGAGGCACACGCAACAGTGCAATGTAATGCAATTTACTGACAATTGAAGCTTACATTAAAAAGACTTGCTGACTTTTGATTTCCTCACAGATTAAAAAGGAAGAAATGTAGTAGTATAGGTATAGTCATGCGTTAAAAAAAAATCTGGCTTCCACTGGTGATATATCTAAGTCACTGTGAAACAGTACTTCACAGGACACATACCTACTATACTTTCTATATTTAAAAGTCGACAGTATTGTCCGGAAAGATCCGGTCTGAATATTTTTGGTTCAAGAAGAGACATTAAACAAAACTGCAGGATACAAAGTTATCTAACACAATTAAAGTCATTATATTTCCCTTATACCAGCCCTAGCATCAACAACAATATTTTCTACCGGCAGTATCTGCTTCAAAATAGTGTTTATAATATTACTGGAATATACATGAAATTATGCTCCTGCCAACAGGCCAAAGGACATGTTTTTAAGGTCTCCTGTGGAAAAGCTTACTTTAAATATACATTCCAGAGTCAATATGAATTTACAGCTCAAGTTCAAATGTTAAATCTCAAAACGCATACTGCTGTCACCCAGAGATATACTGTTACCACTTCTGAACTTTCAAAATGAATTTTTAAGCCTGTGATTCATGCAGCCTTCAATTTTATTTGGAAAATCTACGCGACAAGACAGCAGGCACTGTTAGCAATTTTTTTTAATTAGTTTTATTCTTCTTGTCACTTTTGTAACAATAAACCAAAAGCTAGAAATGCTATGTACAACTGAAAATGTCCATCATATTTTCACATTAAAACTTACTATTGTTCATTATGTATTAAGTTATAGGGCTAGGTTCTTCTCTTCAGAAAATTATTATTGCCACTATATAGATTATGACCTACGTAGAAGTACATACAATACTAGAAAAAGAAAAAAGAAAATAAACTGATCTAAATCTCAAGTAGATTTTATATTAAACATGGTTATAACTATCTTCAAAAACATGACTAGGACACTAGCAACACATGCACACTGATCCTTCATCACAACATAGCAAACTTATATGTCATTAACATAAAGAATTGCTTTCTCATACCCGATTCCTGTCTACTAAGTCACAATCTCTAATATAGCTGAAGAACAAAAATACACTTCGAAGAATTTCCAAATTTAACTTTCCACCACTGAGAGGGAATGAACATCTTCTTGCAAGTAGGCAAAGTTCTTAGGACTCAGCTATGATGTATTGCATCGATGAAAACGCAACTAACTCCCCCTTACTTCACAATGGTGTGATTTAACTATTTCAGTCAAGTACCAGACTGCACTCAGAAAAACAGAAGGAAACATCCAAAGTATGGTCACACAAAGCAACACACACACAAAGTATTTTCATCTACAGATTAAGGCTTGCCTCTTCTGAAAGAATACAGATTCCACAAGTGCTTTTCAATTCCTTACTTAGATTCAGTGTGCTTTTCAATTCTCACCCACATAAATTTCTGTAAAAGGACTCTTCTTCAAAACAAGTTGATTGGTTAACCAGGAAAAATGCCAATCATGCAAAACATTTAACAGGTTCCCTCACATTACTGACTACGCCTATTTACCACACTCACTATTACAAACTTCAAGTACTTAACGACATTGTTGCCATACACAGTTTTGTAAACACCTATATAGAAAAGCGTACTGTGTTGGTAAGGAGAAATATCTTCTCACTGTTGTTACCAAAAACAAACAAAAAAACAACAAAAAACAAACAAAAAAAACCAAAACAAAAAAGAACATAAGGAAGCTGAAGTTCTGTTTTCTCCAAGAAAATGTTCTGTTTTGACAAGTTCTGCACAATTTACTATTATCAGTTTGGGGCAAAGAAAGCAGAAAAATATAGTAGTCAAAGTTCTTCCTTTCAATTTTACACAAAATAAGGCTGGATTTTTGTCCTAACTACTTTTGGCTCTGACTGCTATCACTCAGGAATTTATCCAAGACTCAAGGAATTGTCCTGAAACAGCCCATATGCAAATGAAGAGTTAGACTTAATCACACATTTATCACACTGTACCAGTCAGGTTTCTCCCATGCCACCAACCTTCCCATGTTGGTTATATAACAAGTAAAGATGTTTAATACAATGAACAGTTTAAAGCTTCGTAATTGTTCCCTGTTTCCCTCCAACACTAGTTGCTTTTTATTTGATTGTATTACGTTTTATAGCCTTTCCGGTAATTGTTTTAAGAAACAACATACTGCTGCAATACAAGTCTTCGAGATTCTCAAGTGCTAACATACTCAGACCCTGAATATGTTTTCAATATTGTCACACAGGAGTATTTTATTGGTTATACATATGCTTTATACATATGCCACAGGCTTACATATTACACTTTCCTCAGCATGAATAGTACTCCACATAACAAAATCGATATTGCTTAAAAAAGGTTAAAGTAGTACTGATTAATTCCGATCAGTGTAAAAAAGAATACAAGATTGCATGGTAGCCAGGGAAAAAAGCAAATGAAGTGTTAGGAATTACTAGGAAAGGAATAGAGAACAAAACAGAAAACATTATTATAGTATCATATGAACAGTACAGTACCAATAGCACATCTACACCATAACACCGCAGTTCTGTTCCCTTCAACTTCCCAAAACAAAGTATAATTTTTTTTAAATGTTCAAAGAAGGACCATAAAAGATGATCAAAGATATGAAAAGTGCTTCCACATGAGAAACAACTGAGGAGGCTTGAGTTCTTCGGTCTGTAAAAAAACCAGAAAGAAGTCACAGAGGTCTACAAGGTCTACAAATGACAGAGAAAGGAGGAGGAGGAGATACGAACTGTTCATGGTTTACTCCCATGTAAGCCAGAGCCACTACGTGAAACTAGCAGAAGCCAGTTTCAACAATAAAATTAAGAAGTTCTACAAGTGATAGAATTCTCTACGAAAGGACACTGGAAACCCAAAAATAGTTTCAGTGGGACACTGAAAAAATACCATAAAAGAGAGCCACTGCAAGTGACAGAGAAGCCAGAGCAGGAATTCCCTGAGCTGCAAATATTTGGAAGCTAGGAAGGTGGAAAAGAGGACCAAGCATTTGCTTCATTCCAACTTTCCCTGAAGCATCTGGCCACTTTCGAATGCAAATTACTGGGCTAAACAGACCACTTAATGGACAACCAGTTCAGCATTCTCTAGATGAGCACCTTCATTAGATTAATGAAACTCTTAATATAATGCAATTCAGCCACTTCTGTGTTCTAAAGAATGAACACTTTCTAACACAGAAGCTTAAACTGTGAGCATTGGCTCTATGTAATCAACCTGTGACAGACAAATGCTGTCCAAATGTACGGGTTCAGACAAGCGCTACAGGTCTGCTCCAACTAAGGTATTAGAAAAGTGTTTGGGTACTCTCTATGCTAGCATGCTTCCTTATCATATAACTGGAGTATTGTTTTGTATATGTTTTCAAAAAAACATTCAACTCATTTATTAGTATTACCAAGGAGGGCTGGTAGAGGCTTTTTTGTTTGGGTTTTTGGGAAGTTGGTGTTTTGCTGGTGCTTTGTTTTTTTGGTTTTTTTTGTTTGGTTGGTTTTGGGTTTTTTGAGGGTTTTTTTTGTTTGTTTTTTGTTTGTTTGTTTGTTTTTTAAATGTACATACACTAGAGGCACGTTACTTAAAACTGACTTGAAATTACAATCCAGGGTAGCACTTGCAACCATGCTGCCTCCTCTTTCTCTCCTGCCACCTCTCCATCTGCTCCTATGAAACACGGTATCAGTTGCCTACAGGCTCTCAGACAATTCACACATACAAAAAAGAAAAAAATTTAAAAATATGCATAGACCTCTACCCTGATTTTCCTACCTGCAGATCTGTTTATTATACAAACCTTGGAAAGTAAGCAATTAATATTAAGCATATCTGTATTGTTTTCCATCTAAGTGAAATAAAGAGGGGTGTTCCTTACAATCAACAGACTTTTTAAAAACAGGTATTTAGTAACACTTGGAAAGATGTTTCTAATATTCCTGTTATCAATGAAAGCAAGGCTTAATTTGACATTCACACTCGATGGATTCAGGCCCACTTCTGCAGCACAGAAGGGGCAGAAATCTCCCTACAAGTATAGGGACAGAATAGCCATCTCATATGCTACTCCTTCTGCAGTCCAGCATTCTCCACCCCACGGACCAGGGCCAGCTGGCACAAACCAAAGTAACATTTGCTCTGGGCTAGCCGAGACTGGATGCAAGGCGAGCCAGCTCAGACCCTGGGAACCGTGACTGGCTCCCTACCAGTTCCTCCAGCAAATGAATCCTGGTGTAGGAGAACTCCTGTGACCTAATAGTAGTGCTATGTACTGATTAACAGGAAAAGGACAATGGAAAAATAGTGCTAGTTTCCACAATAACCCTTGCTGACTTTCCTTCAAGAAATTGGAATGGAAAAAAAAAATTTTAAAGGCATTTTAAATGCATTTATTTCAATATCCTACACAAAAGTTAGTTATCACAACTACATTATCACCCAGGAAACATTAGGGTGGGCAGACTGTTCTATTTAATATCTATTTCAACAGAAGTAGCATACAATAGCTCCTCTCTTAGCCTTCCACCTGTAGAAAAGGGAGGGTATCCGCCACCTATAACAATTTATTGGCATTTACCTTAACTATGGTAGCAATTCCTTCATTCGCAGCAAAGGAATCCTAAGGGGTTTCTTCCACCAAACAACGTAATTAACAACCTGTCGTCTCAGCAAAGAGGCAGCAGCAGAGAATTCAGGGCACCAGTAGAATAAAGATAGTCCTTACAGGTTAGCTCTTGCTAAAAATCTCTGGAAAGTTGGCACTGGCATGACTCAGATGTGACCTGATCTGAACCTGAAGTCTTTCTTTCCAATGGTTCTCAGCCGGTCACTTAAGTATTTGGATTCATTCTATTTAAAAAAACAAACAAACAAACAAAATGCCCCAACATGATGCCTGTTTGGAACATTCATTAGTGGAACATAACACATTATAGAAATATTTTCCTAATAGTGAAGATACTCTACAGCTTTATACTGAAGACCGATAGGCTCATCTAGAGTTGTACCACTACTTCAGTCATGTTCCATAATTAAGGAACAGACAGAAGAAGTAATGTCTGCAAGTCATTTTTTCTTCTTGCAAAATTATTAGATTTCTTTTCTGGCATAGTTAAAAAGCTATCAGTAAACAGAACAGCTGAGAGGAAAAAAACTGAATCAATGTGACACTGATCATAGTTATGGGTCACACGTAAGAGAGGGAAGGGTACGTGGAAGATGCCTGCACAATCCCTATCCACACTCTACTTGGTTATTTTTTTTCCTGTAATAATGACAGACATTAATAGTTTCCAGTAGAAAATAAACTATTTTCTCAGTCTTGATGAAGAGAGGAACTGCAAAACAAATGAATGCACTTGGAAAAGCAACTCAGCTACATTGTATTGTTTTTAATTGCTGTTATACTCAAACAAGCTGAAGGTTATTAATGCATTACCAAATTAGGAACTGCACACATTTTTGCTGTGGACATGTGATCACACTGTTCTTACATAAGCAAAAGGAGATGGTCACACTAGATGCTTTTTCCAGAGTGCGCTCGTCAAAATCCCACCCAGCTGCTCTGATTCACGCAGCTAGTTTTACATGCAAGGCTGAAAACACACGCACTGAAACATTGTATAAAGACAGGAATTTGATAAGGAGACGTCAGAACAACTCTGTTTAACCTGAAAGGAGAACATATGTCAGCATACCTAAACTCACTCGATGTAATTTGAAACAATAAGAATGTACTTCTGTTCACCTACAGAAGACAGAAATACAGGCAGCCCTAGTTACATTTATCAGAATCTGCTGTAATAGAAGTCAAAATAGTTGCTCATTAGTCTTTCAAATGTTTCAACCACATCCCACAGCTCAAATCAGGTTTCCTAGTTGCTTTTTTCCCCCCTTAGTCAACCTAGAAGAGTTTTGGGAAAAGATGATGGAACGGGGGAGTTTGATAGACCTACGTTGCAGTTAATCTCTTAAATGACTTTATTCCTCTAGATTAAATGGTGCTGGGTAAAGAAGGTACAACATGCAAAGATGAACAATTAAGCAGAGAAACATCTAGGTGTTCTAAAGCGATAATGTTTTTTTTAAAGCAATAGCAAATTTTTTCAGCATCTATTCTACTAACAGACTAGAAATTCTATAGTTTCACAAAAATTTTCCCTCAAACTCATAATAAAAGTTCAAACTTTGCATGGTAGCAAGGCCTAGAAAGACATTTCACTGTAGAAAGTGACATATTTTCTTTTTAACCTTTTCCCTGTCCCTTCTGAAAAAAAGCAGTACAAAGAATAGTGATGAATTAAAGGACACCTGCAAATAAAATTTATCATTTCTGTAACTATTTAATGAAAACATTACACCGAATCAGTTCACTCATAGGACACAATCCTAACAGACAACAACCTGTATCAAGGAAGTAAAAGATCTCCTCTTTATATTCTTTATAAATACCGAACCATAGTCAAAAAGTTTACAGGTGTATTGTTTTTTGTTTAAGCTAAACTTATGGAACCTCCTGTTTTCTTGCTCTTCAGATCAAGTACATGTATATGACATCCACATCACTGATTTTTTTGAGTGATATCTGAGATTAACACAGCAACATCCATCCCTTTCCAAGTCTACGCTGCATTGTTATTGAGGGCTCATTTTTAAATACAACTGGGCTTTTGATGATTACACCAAGATACTTTTAACCACCAATATATACTGAAGTGGCAGTTAGACTACAGCTTTCTCTAAGGTGCCATTGGATATTGATTTATTAAAGAAAAAATATGCTTACACATTCACGAACTTCACTGCAAACATTTATTTTTCCCAAAACATGCATGTAACCCTTACAATAAAGTTTAAAAGGATTTTCAGTTTAGATAAGCTTGTCGTAATCATGGTTTTATGGACTGAAGAGATTAGTCATTCAGAGCTTCTAAAGCACCTCTTCCATTTTTCCTTCCTCACCCTCAGAAGAAATTTATCTTTCTATGCCAGTTTTTTTTTTTAATTGACTCTGTGATATATGCACAATTTAGTTAAAAATAAGGTGCTCTGACTCACAAATTAACAAATAAAGATGTGAGCTGTAATTAAACAGTATCAGAAAGAATGCTATAGGGATCAGGCCTACGTAATAGGGAAGTACACCAATTTCTTTAAAGTAATCAAGCTTTTCCCACTTTGAGATGAGAATTCTGAACATTACTGCCTTAATTCAACAAAATATATATTTACACACTTATTAACAGGACTTGAATGCACATTCTTCAGTGCTCTGCTGATAGAGGAATACACTAGACACTTCTATCCCCTACAGCTACCATTGCAATAATTATTTTTCTCCCTTTGAAAGTCCCTCAGCCCCCATCTCTGCCCTTCTTAACCCCCATTCATATGCAATGTCCATGCCTAGCTCCATCAACCAATTTATTTCAAATAAGGCCTTTCACACTTTTTTTCCCGCATCTGGGATGAGTTTTGCAGATGCTAACAGCAAACAAATTCTCTGGGCTCTCAAAATTTTCCTTCCCATGACACCCACACAAAAACATCCAACGCCCTTGACCAAGTAGGACGCTGAAGACTGATGACCACATTATCATGCTGACTAATATTATCCAGCTGCCTTTTTGCACTACATTCATTATATATGGTGATCCACTGTCTCATTGCATATTTCAGTTGTATTTAAGGAAGAAGTGCATGTTCTCCGATCTATCTTTCTGTATTTGTAACACACCTAATGCAACAGTGGACTAATGCAATTTGATAGCCTTCTGTAAACCAGTCAAAATTTCAGAGGCTAGGTCATGTTAATCTTTTACTGCTCAACTGTCCTCAAGCCCAGAATCAAATTTGCTGCTAGACCTTGACAGAAACCTTGGGGCAAAGACCTCTTCTTCCCTTTTAAGTTTTACTATTAAATTTCCTTTCAGCAGCTTCAACCCTCTTCTAGCTTTAAATCAAATACATATGAAATAAGATTCACAAGAGTAAAATGTGCAAGACAAGTGCTCTACAGAATCTACAATATTTACACAGCTTTTCTTCAAATACTTACGATAGTAAAACATTTTTGCTAAGAAAAGCAGCACGACTAAATATAAGCCAAAAACCCCAAAGATTTGTGGGTTTTTTGAAGCTTACTATAGAAAAGTTGGTACACAGGGGACCAGATACCAGCTTAGGGAGCAAATTTGCTCTTGCCCTTCCCCCAGAAGCCAAGAGTTACCATCACTGAGTGAAGGCAGATGTGACAGCAGCTGCAGCACAGCACACTGCCCTTCCTCCTCAACACTCCCATCCCCTCCCACAAACACTTTTTCCTACCCGCTCCAATTCCTCAGTAGCAACCCACGCCTCTGCATTTGTCTGGAATGAAGCGTAAGAGGAATATTTACTGACTAGGAAGACACAGCTGGCCATCACTTGGATCATCCTGGGTAGGTGAATTCTGCACAGTAATCTTACTACTTCAGTCCTAAAAACTGTTCCCCTTGGCCCTCATCTCTCTCAAAAGAGAACTTAATATTAAGCATTGTATAGATTTTGTTTAGACAGTTTAAGTTACGCTTTAGTATTACTGGTTTTCCACCAATACATTCTCTTTCAGACCCAAATTGTGGATCTGAAATTTGTAATTACTACTTCGGTGCACGTGTAGTAAATATGAAAGCTCATGACAGATCAACAGTTGCTTGGATATAGAGCACATGCTGAATCTTCTCTCAGTAGTTACTTAAGGGAGTTTTCTACTGATAATGTTGCAGATCCTGGACACCCTTTACCAGTGCAGGACCACCAGCTGACAGGACCTGAATCAGTTGATCTGTATCTCCCAAAGTGATGAAATCATCAAAAACCAATTACAAATTTCCCCACACCAGCAATGACTTGCAGAAAGCATAGCGGGCAGATGTAAAGCTATCACAATGGTTACCCTTCTCTGACAGTTAGAGACTGTAATCACTTTTCCTATATAAGCGTTTAGTGTACTGAGGCAAAGCTAAACAAAGCGTAACACCCAGAGAGTTGCAGAGGCAACTTTGTAAGAAATGTAATCCTTTAGTTTATGGCCCTGTGAGAGGTCTCCTTACCTGTACTAGCAAACCACTTCTTTCAGGACTGCCTTACCCTTTGGTCTGGTCAACACATATCAAAGTTGAAGTAAATTGTTCAAGGGGAAAAAAAAAACAAACACCACCACAATGGAACAGAATTCAATGCAAGCATGCACTGAAGTGTCTTAGCTTATACAGAGGATTTGGGTCAGTTCCACACTTTTATATCTATGCTTTTGCAACACCTGAACTAGCTAATTTAGAAATACCCCGAGTACCTTTTGGTAGAAGTAAGGATTCCTTCAGACACACAATATTTAAAACAAACAAACAAACAAACAGAAGCATGGTTTGTGTTTTTTGTTTCCCCAGAACTCTCCATTAGTTAAGTCTGTGACAATTCACACTATACATAAAAAATTTTCTGACTTGTCAGAGTTTTCATTTGAACTAGCTGTTTCTCAGTAATTACATCTAGAGAATGTTCTAGTTATTGTTGTTTTCAGTAACCATCAGACTGTGGCCTGAAAACCATGAGAGATGTCATTATCTAATAAGGTAAGTTAAGGCAGACACCTTCCTCCAATCTCCAAAAGACATACTGAAAGACATTTTAAAACTCCATATTCTCTGTTACCTCTTATGTTGTCTAGTATCTAATTATTAAAATTCTGAAAGGTAAGTGATAGATTTCTCTACTATACATCCTTTAGTAAGAAAGGGTTACTGTAGAACTGGGGTTTATTTTACACAGCAAAACAAAAGTTCTCTTGCTTTAGCAGCACAGTGCAAATATTTGATTACCAATCTACTACATTTAATTTCTTAGAAGGCAGATTTGAGAAAACAGGCAATGAGTAATTTTTGCAAGTGAGAAAGCAGAATAAACCGGCATATGCTGCTGTAACAAGTCAGCAGAGCATTTGAAAGAATACTGCAGTTAGCACTGTTAAGGCGTTGCATCCTCACCCCACTCCATTAAGAGATTACGGAGAAGGAATTAATCCCATAGGGATAATTTTCTCAACAGAAGTATCATTTAATAAAGGGAAACGGAGATAGAGTGCTTCAGAGACATGGGTTTCTAGCAGACAGGTTCTAAGTGTCATCATGGGAAATACAGATAGAAACAGCTCTTTAACTGTTGCTAAAGGTCATTAGATCAACTTAGGAACGGTGAAAATAAGGGCATAATATTTATACAGTATATAATATTTAAGATCTTCCTCCTCTGTAATTTGCTAAATTTCATGTTCTAACTATCTGAAAGGCCTAAGAAATACAGTGACTTCAAGAATTTAGAAGACTGAGGTATCATATATATACTAAATATCTCATCTTTCAAATGAAGCATCACCTCAAACACTAGTAAAAAGCCGATAAAAATTCCAAAATTAACACTCACTTATCGTTAGTTGTTTATGAATGCAACTAGAACACTTACAGTACCAGACAAGAGTGTTTTCATTAGCCCAAAGCATCATAACTGCTTAAAAGTATCATCAGCGTTATATAGCTACTGGCTTGTCTCACAGAACTTAGCAAATAATCATTATCCCATTTCATAACAATAAAAAGCAAAGTACATAGATGCTCCACAGCTTCTAATAAGCAAAGAGCCATAAAAGACATAGCCAGTAGCAGCTTCAATGCATCATAGTCAACTACTATTGCTCAACTTATTTATTTGCATAGCATGGCTGGTATACATAGCCAAATTCTCAATAACAAAGGAAATGAAAAAATAGTTCAAGGTCAAATCATTGTTTAGAAATAACAAAGAGTTAAGCATGAAAATGAAGTTCCCACTTTGCAAACCTATTTTTGCTTCCCGCCCCCAGTCCCCCAGTTAACACAGCTACATTAATGGAAAGTATATGCTAATTCTTCTGAACAGGCTTTTTCAGCAGAAGTGTCTCAGCAGCAAGTTTCACCTAGCTCTAATTATACACTGTAATCTGCCTAAAAGCATGTAGGAATTTTAATTTTGTGGAATATATTAATCTTAAAACCCTTTTGAGCTATACTACTTCAAAAGTTTTATGGAAGGAAAAAAACCTAGCACATGTTTTCAGCTTCCTTCAGAGTTATCTGGACTGGAGATGCAGGATAATCTGACCTCAGCAGCAGCACGGTGTCTTAAGGTCTACTAAAATGAACCCATTTATAAACAGCCAGAACTGAAGGGACCAATGAGAAACCAGGAACTTCTTAAGGCAGCATGGAACTACAAGGCTAGCCAAAAGAGAAGACAGAAAGATGCATTTTCTTATACGACTTCAACAGAGTTGCTCCCTCCCTGCATATAGCCCAAAAACTAGGCAAAGTCCAAAACAACAGTTCCTTAATTAAAAGTACTGACAACCGAGAAACACAGACTCGTTTAGGTTGGAAGAGACCACTCACACTTCAGTGTAGAAGTACATATGTTTAAAAAAAAAAAAGCATGGTATTTATGTAATCCTGCAGCACATGAAGAAGCTACAGTTCAATGCATATAAATAAGTTTTTTTAAAATCCAAAGCATCCCCTCAGAACAGTACAGAAAGTAGTTGTACAGCTTAGTTCCCCTTCAGTATTATCTAGTCTCTACTGCTATGATCGCTAAGTAGATATTCGATGACCTTATCTAGATGTGAAGCCTTTGCAACACCGTCATCCATATTCAGCGTGACAGTTCATCCCCACCGGGTCACAGGACCTAAACAGGGCCCAGATTAAAGCATTACTAGCTCCAACTTTTCATTAAAACTTGTGCTTGCGCAGCCAGGAAAATAATCCCCCCAGTTGTAAAAATTGTACAACAGCAGCGATCATTTTCAACTAAGAAATAAACAATCGTAAACGCCGCAGGAGGAGGCAAGTGATGCTCCCGGGAAAGTGAAAGGAAAAAGCCTCTCCCGTTTCGCGGGGTGGTGGAACAGCCGAAAAGCCGTTCAAAACAAGCGACGGGCTTGTCCCTCAAGGGACACGACGGCCAGAGGAGCGCGGCGCGGAGAGGACAGGCCGGCGCCCCGCCTCACCGCCCCGGCCGCCGGCTCTGCCCCCTGGGCTCAAAGGCCCTGGCGCTCCGCGGGGCTGGGGAACAAGCCCCCGACGAGGCGACCCTCGCCCCTCCAGCTACCGTAAAGCCTGCACCACTAGACGCCAAGGCTTCTCCCGCGGGAACGGAGCTTGTGTTATTTTCCCTAACTGTCCCGCGTCCTACGGCGGGCACACTGACAGCACCAGGCGACCGCGCAACGCGAGGCACCGCCGCACGACATCACGAAGAGCTCCTCCACAGAGCATCGCCGCGCTAAGGCGGGACAAAGGCCCTGCTCCCCCCCCCCGCCCCGCTCAGAGCTTAGGACAGCACCGCCGCTACACCCCCACCGCCCGGTCCTCAGCCAGCCCGAGAGACAGTCGGGAAGCAACAGAGCGCCAAACCCCTCCCCAGGCGCAGCCTAACGCGGGCAGGCGGCCAGGCCGCAGCCGCAGCGCTGCCGGTTGCCCCCGGGCCCCCTTCTCTTGCCTCCCTCTCGCACTCACCCAACCTACGCCGCCTCAGACGCCGCCCGAGCCAACCTTGCTCCCAGCAGCCCCCGCGCCTCAGGCGCGGCTCCCACTCGCGCACCCACGGCTCGAAACCAAATCACGCGAGATCTGCCCAGCACCCTCCCGCAGCGCCTCCGGCGCAACGCTCTGCTCCACTCCTCTCGCCTCACCTCCCTCCCCGCGCACCACGTGACGCCCCCAGCCCTATCACCGGGTGCATCTAACCCTCGCGCCGCCATGGAAACGTCGCGAGCTCGGGTGGGAGGGGCGGGGGAGCGGGGCCAGGCGAAAGGCCGCGAGGTTTCTTCGTCGTTCTCTGGCAGCCCCATGAAATCTCGCCCAAGGTCTCGCGAGGTGAGGCTGCCCCCCCCGCCCCCCTCCCCGAGCACGATGCCGCGCAGGAATGTGAAAGGCTCCCGCTCGCCGCCATTTTCTTTCTTTCTTGGCAGGCAGCGAGTGGGGCAGGAAGCGGTGGCTGAGCGAGTATGGCGGACTATTCCACGGTGCCCCCTCCTGCTTCGGGCGCGCCCGGGGGAGGCGGCGGCGGAGGTGGAGGAGTGAACGATGCTTTTAAAGACGCGCTACAGAGGGCTAGGCAGGTGTGTTGTGTGTGTAACGTGGCTCTGCCAAATCAATGGGCCCTTGGGTCCCGGGGCCTGGAGGCAGCTGCTGACCAGGCCGCGATGCCTGAGCCGCGGGAGGAGTTCGCGGGCTGCACCCTGACGACGCTCGGCTCTGGGGAGAGCTGAGGGGGGAGAGCTGAGGAGGGGGCCCCTCGGCCAGTATGTGTCTGCGGGGTGGGGGGGGGGGAGCTTTGTCCCGTCCCCTCACCCCCCTCCGCGCACGCCGTGGCGAGCGCCCGCGCCGCCCGCCCTCCTCGGGCGGTGAAAGGTTTTTCCAGTCAGATTCCGGCTCCCTCCACTCCGCCATTGCCCGCTGGCAGACTGGGCGCCGGCAGTGCCCCGGCTCGGCCCGAAGTGATGCACGCCATCGCGGGCGGTGGGGGTGAGGGGAGCGGCGCGACGGAGTCCCCGCTGTCGGCCTGCGGAGAAGCAAAATCGCGGCCGGCGGGTAGCGGCGCGGCGCATTACCGGGAGCCCGGCGCCTTGCCGGGCCGCTCGGGCGGCGGAGGGGCAGGAGGGAGGGCGGCTCCGCCGCGCGGCCCGTATTGTGTTCCCCGAGGCGCCCTCGGTGCCCGCTAACCTGTTCAGACCGGTTGGGGAGTGCTGCGGCCTGCGTAGCGAAGGCGGCCAGGGCTGTCTTTTCGGAAGTTCTTTATCCCGAAGTTTTATTTGTAGCTTTTGCACCACGGGCGATGTTTTCATTATTTCTCGGGAAAATTTTCGCCTTGTCTGGCAATAACCCGCCGCGGTTTTGGCAAGACCCGGTATGGTGGGGACTACTAAGATTTGAAATAGTTTTAGTGTTCAGGCCCTCTGTGAGATACCGCAGTGTTTCGTGAAGAATAGGTAGAAAAGGAAAAGCCCCTTTTAGAAGAAAGTTTCTAGTGTTTGAAGGGCAGGGTTGGTTGGTTGTTTTTTTTTTCCAACCAACGAAGAAAATATAGGAAGCTCTGCTGTTGAAGGATGAGTGCAAGTCTTCTTGAAGAGATTAAAAAATAAAATTTCTGTGAGCAGAACTGCTTCTAGCAGCAGCCTTCTGTTTACTTACTTGGGGTCATTTTATTAAAATGTATCATCTAAATCGCTTAAAATAGTTTAGAAGACCTGGAATAAATGAGGGCTGACTGATTTTTTTTTTTTTTTTTTAAACAACATCTGCCTTTTGTTTAGATTGCAGCAAAAATTGGAGGAGATGCTGGCACATCAATGAATTCAAACGACTATGGTTATGGAGGACAAAAAAGACCTCTTGAGGATGGAGGTATGCACTCGTTACTGCTGCATTTGTTTTTGTTGAGTATGGCCACGGTGCCAGAAAGATTGCAGGTGGTTTTTTTGTTTGTGTTTTTTTTTCCATAGCACAGCATAAAAACATTTTGTTCCCTTTATAGATCATGACATGCTCTTTCATTTTCAGTTTAATGGGGAAATTTGTTTTAAACCATTGTGCTTTAACTTGAAGTGAACGTAAGCCTGTTTTAAAATATTTTAAATGTGGTTTAAAATCTGTAAAGAGGAAAATGTATGCCGGGGAGGGGGGCAGGTAAATTCATGGCTGAGAAACGCTTACACAGGTATGTCATTTAAGTCTTTTGTTGTTGCGTAGGACTAATAACAGTTTGTAAATTACACTTAGAGTAGGAAGTGCTTACTCTTTAAATTTGATTGTTTCATATACTTTATTACTGCACAGTTTCAAGTAAAAGTATTAATGCATTTCATTGTAAAAGCATAGGACTTTAAAAAAAGACAGGAAAATAAATTTTCTCCCTTGTAGACACTTTTGCTTAGTCTAATAGTTAAACCTATAGCATGTGTGAACCCTGATAAGATCATACTTAAATCTTCTAACTTGTTGCAGCTTTTTGGATTTGCCTTATACTGCAGTAAAGTTTTCTCCTGAAATGTGTGTGTGTCGTCTTCTGTCTCTTACTAAGTAGCCACTTTGAACTTAACAGGGTTTGATATGTTCAATATACACACAAAATCCTGGCTAAATTGTGGAAAGAAATCTCTGAGCTTGTTGAAATGTTCTCATAGGTCTCACAAAAGAGCAATGCCTTTTTTTCCTTTAAGAGGATTGAAACTCAGTCTACAGAATGTAACTAAAGCTTTATATCAGGAGTTCTTGTGTCCTGTAGTAAAGATTTTTTTCTATTAACAGTGAGGTTTTTAATATACAAAAAATGAGCTAATGATGCTTCAGATGATATATGTAATGTATTCTTTTTATTTTATGTGTAGATGGCTCTTGGACAAGTCCGAGCAGTACAACACACTGGGAGGGAATGCCCTCTCCTTTTAAAGGCAGGAATTTTTATTTATTACCTGTGTTTAGTATGTAAACATGACATAAACTAGTGGATCTTTCTGGATTGACACAAATATTTCTTGGAATATGTGTCTGAGTTTTTGCTGCACATAAATTATGGTGGTTCATATAACCTTTTATTTTGGGGTGGGAAGGAAGCATCTGAAGTCTATCTTTTTAGATATAGGTTAATTATGCCTTTTATTCCTTTACTGTACAGAAAGGATTTGGATGGTAGTGATGTAGTTGCTTTGAATCTGCTTTTTTTTGAAGTTTTATGCTATGAAATGCTTGATATTTGGATAGGAATTTCATATCGACATTCAGATTGAGATTGCATTGCCATGTGATACTGTTGTATTTTCAGATGTTTGATCTAGATCTGTGGTCATTGTCAGAAATTTTTTTTTCTTTAAATCATTGTTGATTTTTGTATGGATTTGATTTTTTTTTTTTTTCCTTTTTTACTATAGAAGCATCATTAGCTTGAGCAACCAACAGAGCTAAACTTTGTTCCTTGTCTTAGTTAAGTTTCAGTGACTGGGTATCTATGAGCAATCTACAGTGTGTTCTGAAAACTGCCTTTTGTTAAACTACTGAATAGAGAATATGGAAAAACCTAACATCTTTTCAGCTATACTAACCAAGTGCTGAGTGTTCGTGAGATTCTTTCTTTTATTCAGATGATCAACTCCCTGAAATTGGAGGAAAAAAAGAAAGAAAAGGAAAAAAAAAAGGAAAGGGGGACTAAAATACACTGGAAAGTTACAATTCACACTAAAAGGTGTAAACACTTCTTGAATTTATTGGCAAAAAAAATTTAAAAAATCTTAATTTTGCAGATCAACCAGATGCTAAGAAAGTTGCTCCTCAGAATGACTGTAAGTAATTTTTATTTTGTTGCCAAAAAAAACTAAACAAGTGTAACATTGTCAGAACAAGAATTTGAAACAGTGTTCTGGTAGGTGATACCTGAATCAGTAAGATCAAAAGAATGGCTGGGGGTTTATGTCTTATTTTCTTGAAGCAGTGCAAATCTGCTTTGTAAAACTGACAATGTTGTTAGCAACAGCTGAGAATCACTTTGGATGTTTTTAAACCTGTTGCTAACACTTCTTAAAAAGTCAACTTGGACAAAAGTTGATACAATTAAGTTTTATTATCAAGGGAGAAGCTTAGCTGTAAATTACACTATTTATTTGAACTTAATTTTAACAATATTTGTTTATAGCTTTTGGAAATCAGCTACCACCGATGCATCAACAGCAAAGGTAAGAGTTACGCTCCATCTTATGTAGAGCTTTCTTTTTTACTGAAAGAAAGCAGTTCAAGAAGTTTCTCTGAAAAAGTGGTATCAACGCATAAAGCAATTACTCTGTATGTCTGATCTGTAGAAATTTAGCTTCAGCAAGTCCCAAGCCAAACACTTAAAATGCATCTACATTGCTGTCTCTTTCTTTCTCTTCGCAGCCTATGCTGTGCATCAGGCTTAGTAAAAGGAAAATGCGTTGCTGTTTTTTTACTACTTGAACATAGGTAGCATAACCAGAAGTTGGAAGCAGATCTGAAGGGGAAAGAGTTTGACACTATCTTGTAAACAAAAAGGAAAGCTAATGGATTTAAAAACAAACAAAAAAACCCCCAACAGATTTAACACGGTGTATTGCTCAGTCAGCTACATTTGCTACAACTTAGTAGTTTTCTTCACTCGTTTCTTCCCTAAACAACCACATGCAACTGTTATTCTTATGCTTTGGCTGGTTTTGGTAGATGAGATGCTGAAAAGTGTGTATTTTCAGCATACTTTGGTGGATATACAGATGAAACTTAAAATGCTATGCTGGCCTTTTCTGTACCACGCATCTGTTAGTAGTAAAGAGAATGAAGGAAAACTTAGATCAATTCGTATTATACTTGAACTTTTTGTGGACACTTTTTTATATTGTTAGTTTACTTAGTACTGTGCATGCATAATGACTTTTAAAGTTAATGGGAGGCAAGTAAGCCAGGGTGATAGTGGGGGCACTAGCTTTCTTTAGTTTAATGGGAGGATATATATAACAATTTAATGCCAGTTTGGTCTCTGAATGATGGTTGTTTTTTGTTTGATTTGACATTCTCTGTAGGTCTGTGATGACAGAGGAGTACAAAGTTCCAGATGGGATGGTTGGATTCAGTAAGTAGTATAGATGTGGTGTTGTAGTATAGTGAGGGATGTTAGCAGATGCTGTTAATACAAATAATCTTTCTATATTTTTTTCTCCAAGTAATTGGCAGAGGTGGAGAGCAGATCTCACGTATACAGCAAGAGTCTGGCTGTAAAATACAGATTGCACCTGGTAACTATTTGTGGGTTTTTTCCTTTGTCTATTTTGGTGGAGGGGTTTGGTAGAAAGTTCAGAAGGCTGATCATTGCTTCTAATTGCCTGAACCTTCATTTAAGGTATATTTTAATGTTTTATGCTGATCGCAATTATCACGGTCTAAAGAAATGCAAAATGCTGTGATGCACTGATTAGTCTACTTCAGTGAAGTTCCAATAGTTTGTATAATATGTTTATATTTCAAAATTTCTTTCTGACTTAACACTACTGCTAAATTGGTTTTCTTTTATGACCATAGATAGTGGAGGCCTGCCTGAAAGGTCATGTATGCTAACTGGAACACCAGAGTCTGTTCAGTAAGTAAAACAAATTCCGTATGTTCATATTTAACTGTGCAATACCCTTCATTTTTTAGATCTAAATATAACATCTAGATAGTATGGCTCAATGGTTTTCCCCTATTGAAGAGGCAGTCTGGTGACAATTAAATGTATAGATAAGAAAAAAGGCACTGAACCTGCAGTCAGATCCCTCAACATACTTGGAATTTTGAGACGAAAATATGGAACATCAACTTTTTCAAGTCCAAGTCTTGTTGTAGATAATACTTATCTAACCAGGCACTGATTTCAGCTTGAGAATGAAACGTGTGAATGTATACTAAAAAAAAATGCGTGCTAAAAAGAAACTCTCTGATAACCATAAATCGGAAGATCACAGCGAAAACGTGGAAAATCGGTAATGTCTAAAAGCAGGAGTTACTCAAAGCTCAGCCCATCAGAGTTCTTAAATGTCATAAATGAATGTGTACCAAAAGTTATGAAAGCAGTGTCTATGTAATACCTATCAGCAAAGTTAGTTTTTGCCTTCCTGTGTTCAGGGAAGAGGATGATAGCATTGAAAATGGTTTGGTTTTTTACTGGCACAGAGGTTATATAACCACTTGAAGACTGACTTATCCTGGCTTTGCTAGGAAAGATCTTAAGTGTAGTAGTATATTTGATATTACCTCATTTATGTTAGCTGCTCCCACTTCATGTTTGCAGGTAAGGCCTGCAGCTACATGTTTTCCTTTGGGAAAGTAGCATGGCATTGTCCTCTTATGTGGCAGCCAAGCAGGCTGCTGCTAACAAAGTCATTCCTTTATGGGAATTTTCTTCCTAATTATAGTTTATTCTGCTCACATATTAGAGGGAAGAGTTTTTAACTAATGTTAGTACTGTAATCATGATTTTACTCTCATGGGAACTGACTGACATGTGTGGTGAATATATACTTGCTTTTGTTCACTATTCTGGTAATGGTTACGAGTATAAATGTCCTTGCTTTGCATGCTGAATCAAGCAGCAGTTATCATGATACTTGGTGTTAAAGCTAGGTTTATTTTACAGTCTAGGGTTTTTTTGCCCTTTTATAAAAAACTCAAAATAGATCTGCCTTAAGATTGGCTGTTAGTAGATTAAAGAAAAATTACTGTCAAATGAGAGGTTACCTGAGTTAATACTGAAATTCAGCGAAGTTAGAAAAGCCTTTCTGTCTGGTGATTTTTTTTTTTAATGCACTAAAAAAGGTACATTGTAACAATTTCAAACCTTCTAATTAACAAGGATATTAAAGGACAAGGTTTCCATCTTTTGTTCAGAATTAAGGTTTGATCAGTGCAACTATATTCAGGGATGATGGTCATGTTTGAGGAGGTAACTTTTACTTACGTGTGTTTGGTAGAGAACCACCTTTTGTATTCTGACATTGGGGTGGTTTTAGGTGTACCACATTATCTTGCAATTAGTTTGTTAAGTTACTGTTACAGTTAATGAGTTTGCCTCGTATTTATTAGTGTTAGTAATTATTTCTTCTGCAGAAACTTTTCAAATGAAAAAATAATTTTAGTGGTGTGGGCAAGTGATACTTGTAGGAATAAGTGTATTTATAAATCTATGTATTCCTTCACAGATCAGCAAAAAGACTACTTGATCAGATAGTTGAAAAGGGAAGACCTGCACCTGGCTTTCATCATGGTGATGGACCTGGAAATGCAGTCCAAGAAATTATGATTCCAGCAAGTAAAGCAGGATTAGTTATTGGGAAAGGTGGAGAGACAATTAAACAATTACAGGTATGTATGTATCTTCTTTTAAATGTGATAATTCTGAATCTGAGTGGGTATTGACCTTCCTTTTGTCAAATAGGAGCGGGCAGGTGTCAAAATGGTCATGATTCAAGACGGTCCACAGAACACTGGTGCAGACAAGCCCCTTAGGATAACTGGAGACCCTTATAAAGTTCAAGTAAGGAGTCCTTCAGATTCAGAGCATTTTAAAATCCATTCTGATGTTGCAGTACCTAATGAACTTTCATTGTTCTTTTAGCAAGCCAAGGAAATGGTGCTGGAGTTAATTCGTGATCAAGGTGGCTTTAGAGAGGTGCGCAACGAATATGGGTCAAGAATAGGAGGAAATGAAGGGATAGACGTAAGCATGGTTGAAAAACTTGTTCACTGTATTTTGAGATGTTAACATTAAAATGTTAAGCTGGGTAACACCACTGAAAAATCTTAAACAGATTCCAAAAGTGGTTTTGGCATGTAAGTATTATTTGATCGTTGCTGAAAGTATGACTTTAAATGGTGTGCAGCACTCATTTTGCATTACCAGGAGTTCTGAACAGTTTCAGCTAGCTGGAGTTTATCAAAAATAAGTTTTATGGCTAAGTATATAATGTCATTATAGAAATTGGAGTTTGGCCTTTACAGAATAATATTTAATTCCACCTATTATGCAAGTCCTGAGCTTATAACTGTTCATCAGAGGTGAGGCTCAAAGTTTCATTTACTAGAATCTGCATTTTAGGCCCATTAGAACTTCTGTTCTTTGATTGAGAGAAGCATAATATCCACTGGAATTGCTGCCACTGTAAGAACTTGTAGTGCATAGGATCTCTTTCTTTTTGATGCTTTCATCCAGTATTTGCTAGGCTTGTGACTCGATACTAAAAAAAAAAAATCACACTTCAAAAAGCCTTAAGTGGCATAGGGCTGGCCCTAGTTTACCATTCTAATATGTGACCCTTTAATTGTGTGAATTTGGTAGGAATGTTTACATCATCGACATCTTGACTTTTTTTTTCTCTTTAAGGTTCCAATACCGCGATTTGCTGTAGGTATTGTAATTGGAAGAAATGGAGAGATGATAAAAAAGATACAGAATGATGCTGGTGTTAGGATCCAATTTAAACCAGGTTGGTAATATGTCCATAAGTTTTTGTGAATTGAGTGTAAATTTACTGGACTACATATACTGGAATAGTTCATTTTTATTCCAGATGATGGAACAACTCCAGATAGAATAGCCCAAATCACAGGGCCTCCTGACAGATGTCAGCATGCTGCAGAAATTATTACAGATCTCCTTCGAAGTGTTCAGGTTGGGTAATACGTTGTTTACCATTTAAAATCTCCTGCCAGACTTTGGAAGGACTTAAAATTTAAACAATGAGTGTGTAACTAGAGAAAAGAATTTAATGGTGTCATTTGAATCTACTTCAAAGTTTGGTCTGGCATATGAATGTTTGCTTTTACGGTTAGTTTTGCAAGTGTCAAGATGATAATGATAATACTGATTCAGAGTCATGGCAGTTCTTCATCTGGCTGGTTGTAGAACTGCTGCTTCTGTTGTCTTATATTAATAGCTGATATGCTGTTACTTTTGGTTGTAATTGTTTAAAAGACGGTTTAAATGTTTATTTCGAAATGAACCCCACCACTGCATTTACAGAGGGCAGACAGAAATTACGTCTTTGTACATGCAAAACTCTTCTGCTTTCTATCTCCTTTCCTTCTTCTTTTTTCATATGCAGAGTTGTACAGAACATCTTCTAAAATGTAATTTAGGTCTTCTGGAAAAGATACTACTTTAACTATCAGAACTACCTGAGTAGTATAGTAAATCAGTTTTTTCTTAACAAACAATGTGATGTAACCAGTTGGCATTAATAATTTGTTTGCATTAATTTTTATAGAACATGCTAATTTGTTGCTTTTTCTTTTTAGGCTGGTAACCCTGGTGGACCAGGACCTGGTGGTCGAGGAAGGGGTAGAGGCCAAGGCAACTGGAACATGGGGCCTCCTGGTGGATTACAGGAATTCAATTTTATTGTTCCCACTGGCAAAACTGGATTAATCATTGGCAAAGGCAATATATCTTATATATATGTGTGTCTATATGTAGTTAAAAAAACCTCAGCTTTTCTATTTGTACGAATAGCCATACGAGAGAGATGTTTCAAGAGAAGCCTTTGCAAATAGTTTCATGTACAGTAGAGCAACATAATACTGCTAAATCATAACACTCCTAATATTCTTTTCACTCCTAATATTCTTTTCAGATCTTCCTCAGCAAACATACCCCAGTAGTTAAAAGTCAAGAACCGATCAATTTTTTTTTTTTAAAGTAATAAGTACTGGGTTACATTGGTAGTGTTTAGTAGATTCTTAGATGATGTATCTTATAGTTAGCTTGCAGTTGATACTGCTTGATTAGAGCCTAGTGTTATTGCGTCTGTAACTCTTAAAACTAATTTTCGCATATTCCAATGAAGATCTTTTACAGTGGAATCCTGTAACAATTTCTTATTTGTGTTTATTAAAATAGTTACTTCTGAAATAGGTTTGTTTTAAAAATAGTTTATTGTATGCTTCTAAATCTTAATCTTTTGTTTGTAATGTGTTTTCCAGACACAGCAAATAGGCTGATATAGTTCAGTTCTTGACCTGGAAGGTTGATTATTTTGGGTTTCTTTAAATTTTTTTTTTAAATATTAAATGCCAAATGATCCCTCTCTTGAAAACTTTGTGCCTACTAACGATACAAGTAACTTCTCAGGATCCTGTAAGAGGAGGAACTAGTTTAGGGAATTTAACTTTCTGGTTTTAGTGCACTGCAAAAAATGTGGACGTTACCATCTAGTCAGCTTCTGTTTTTTTGGGTTTTTTTTGTCATCTGTGCTTGCCTACTGCTTTATAGGGTGGTTAGGCTTTAAGGTTGTATTTACTGATAACCGTGGATATCGGTTGTTATTCATGTCTAATCTTGTATCTTTACATGAACGGAAAAAAAGAGACAACGTTGTAGGAATTCTTTGCTGTCCTTACTGAGTAACAATATTTTGGTCTTTAAATTAAAAAATTATTTTTACTAGTTTATTGCAATCAAAGCTCTATACTACACTGAAGAGGCTTTTTTTTAATTGTTGTTAGAATGTTCTTGTATGGCTCATAAGAATAGGTGTCTTTTCACTTCTCTCTCTTCAGCTTCCATGCAGTTGACTTCCTCTGATTTGAGTCTTAGTATTTTTGCTCTAATGCATGTCATAAAAGCTATATGTTGCATTGTAGGTGGTGAAACTATTAAAAGCATAAGCCAGCAGTCTGGTGCTAGAATAGAACTTCAAAGAAATCCTCCACCTAATGCGGATCCAAACATGAAGATGTTTACTATCCGTGGAACACCCCAGCAAATAGATTATGCACGACAACTTATAGAAGAAAAGATTGGAGTGAGTGTATAACTATATTTTGGTTTACTATTAGAACTAAACAGAATAGGAGGCAAGTCTCCTTTGTAATATAAACATAATTTCATGCACCAAAAGAAGCAAAAACTTGGAATGGAAAGAAACAGTTGATTTCTTCAATGTAATATAGTGTATTTTTAATGATGTGTTCTTAAAGATGCTCACTATGTACATAATGAAAAATTTGATGACTTTGAAGATGTCCTTGATATTGTTAAAGCTACTAAACCATGTGTTTAGTTCTTCGGTCTCAGTATGTTTACGTAGAGTTTTAATCCAGTTTACAGTCTTTAAATTCACTGCACTTGTATTTGTCTGTGTATGCATGTAATCAAATTTACTATCTGGTTTTTGTACCTGATCTTACAAACAGATTTAATTAGCAAGATTAGCCAGATTTAGATCTATCAGTTTATTTTAAAACACTGATAGTCTTGTTTTAGTTTGTGATGTTTTTTTAATGGTACTTGTGGAAAAATCCATGTTTATTTGTAAAATTCTTTGTTTCCTCAAGAAAGAACTGAAATAAATGCAGCTTTTTAGTTGCTATTACTGCCACAGCTGCTTTTAACTCTCTTCTTTAACTAGCCATAAGCCTAATTAATCTTCAAAAAGACTGTTTTCTCCAGGGAAATGTCTTTATTTAAAAACTATCAAACCTTATAGATTGTATTCTTAAAGTGTTCAGATGTATGCTTCTAAACTGCTGAAAAATGGAGGACTTCAAGGTTTATTTTCATCTGTGTGCTACTCTTGTTACAGGGTCCAGTAAATCCATTGGGTCCACCCGTTCCCCATGGACCCCATGGTGTTGTTCCTGGCCCACATGGACCTCCTGGGCCACCAGGTCCTGGTGCTCCCATGGGACCATATAACCCAGCTCCTTACAATCCAGGGCCTCCTGGCCCTGCACCTCAGTAAGTACTGCTTCAGCTAGCTTCCTTTTTTGTAGGGTGACCCCAGGACTGGCTTTCACTGTATATGTATGACTTGATCTTTTATAGTGGTCCTCCAGCTCCATATGCTCCACAAGGATGGGGAAATGCTTATCCTCACTGGCAGCCACCAAATCCACCAGATCCAGGTAAAAAATGTCACAGTTGTACTGTAGTGTGGATATACTTTGAGTACATCTACTTTGTTCTTAGAAGTATACACATTTCACAGTTCATTTGTGTTACACTGGTAAATCTGAAAAAGCTCCTATTCTTCAGGCTTTTCTTTACTGATTGCCAGTTTACATATGTTTTACGCTTCCCACGTTACTTGTGAGATGTTGAAATTCAGGTGTTACGGTTGGAATATGCTTTACTAAACGTTATTGATATTGCATCCCGATGTATGATACTTTTTTCAAGACTCGGTTAACTGATTTTGTGCAAATTGGTTCACTTTTCTTACAATGGATGTTTTTGCATAGAGTTATTTAATGAGGATGTATTTTGTTTCCCTAATAGTCAATGACTTTGTATTTTATTTTAAACAGTCCCCCTTACAATCTCACTGATCCTGACTTTGCACAGTTTGTGCTATATTACATATTTCTAACTTTCGTTGACCTATATGAGGATAAAACTTAGGTTCAACTGCTGTTAATACAGTAAAACTAGTTAGAATTGTGTATTTTGAGCTTTTGCTTATACTGGTTTTGTATTTTCTTCTGAAACCCATCTTTGTAGAATCCGTTTCTTCTATTTCTGTTTATCTTTGTCAAGACCGGGAGTTTTTCCTTAATTACAACTTCCCGAAGTTTTAGTATCCTGCTTTTCTTTAAGTTATATCCTTTGGTTGGACTAGAGCATATGGGGAAACGGAACTGCAGTCACAGAAGGCATGGTAAGGCTAGATGCTTGAGTCACTTGTACCTCATTTGTTTGAGGTAGAGCTTCTTCAGAACTTCAGCCAAAAGATCTCAATTTTATTTTTGTTATAAATGGAATAAGTGTTTTCTGATAGCCACTGGTCCTGACACAAGTTCCGTTAGTGAAAAAGGCAAGAGCTTTGGAGGATGTTACAATCCACAGAGAGTTCTGTTCGAGTCTTTTATATATCCTTTCTTGGCAAAGAACCATCTCTGGTTTCATTTCCCTAACTCTTATACAAGGTAGCTCTGCATGCATTCAGTTTAGTATTTAAAAATGCCTATTGTCATTATTTAAAAGTAGAATGATTCACAGTGACTTGACTTGAAGTCTCAGCATACCAAAAGTGTCATTTAATCCAAAACCACTGCCAAAATGTTACAGCCTTTTTCATACCACCTTTTCATTTTTTATGAAGTAACTTGTCTGCATAAAGATCTGTAAGAAAAATGGCAAATACTCACTTGATGTCATATTGATGATGATTTTGTAACCATTTTTTGGATAAATA
The DNA here is from genome assembly GCA_013401315.1 of Balaeniceps rex. Lineage (NCBI taxonomy): Eukaryota > Metazoa > Chordata > Aves > Pelecaniformes > Balaenicipitidae > Balaeniceps > Balaeniceps rex. The sequence continues at coordinate 63,065 of VYZW01054500.1, forward strand.
CTCCTCTTAAAAAAAATCTAATGAAGTTTTCCTGTGTGCAGTTGAAGTTGGTGTTTCTTTTGACTGGCATTTATTTGGATGAGTTTTGTACGGCTGTCCACTTAGTTGCTCATTTCAGTGTAACAGATGGGTTATTTTAGTATTTTTTTTCAGAGGTGCTTTCTCCAGAACCATGCTTGCCTCTTGTCACATGAAAGTGGAGCTAGTTACTGCAGTCAGATTTCTTTGGAAATGCAATGAATCCTGCTCTGTGTTCTTCTATTCTAGAGAAGTAGCTACTAAGGGGAAGGAGGGGGGGAACCGAGCAATGGCTTATTTGATATTTGCAGGTAACCTTAGAATATAGTACATATTAGTTTAAATCCACTATTGTTGATGGAAGCAGTGTAATTTAAAAAGGAAGCAGCGTGTTAATGTTGTTTTCTGTATGCTGATACTACTGTGCGCATTTTTAAGTGGTTACATCTGACTTTCATGCTAAATGAAATACTGCAAGAAATTTGTTGTGTTGTGGATTTCTTCTCCCTGAATGCCTTTTTCAGGGGATTTTTTTCTTCCTCTTCCATTAGTTACTGTCTTACCTATTTTGTGCCTGGGGGGAAATATACTTCCATTCCCATGTATTCTGAAGTATCAGTTGGGTCAATGTCTTTATGTGAAGTTCTTTCCTCAGTTGGCCACATTTATTTGCAGATATTTTTATTCTTTAAGGATGCAAATAATGTTAAAGGATGCTGGTTGTGTTATAGAACATTACATTCTCTAATAGTAGATATGCAGTTTTTGTGGATTGCCAATGTGGTAATGTAATCAATCTCTGTGATTCAGCAAGAATAAGCCATTCCTAAAGGCTATATGTGAAAAACAGAGAAATAAGGCTCTAAGAAGCAGCATCGTTGGCCTACCTAGATAGAGTTAAAAATAAGGGAAGCATGGAGATAGCTGCAGAAGATGCAAGTGTTGCTATTATTTGTTACACTAAAAAGCTGTAAGTAAACAGTGATGCTTTATAGCCATGTATGGGGATTCAGGTTCTTGAAATACTGTGTGTTTCTGTATTTTACTGTTACCTTAAAGTTTAACTGACAAGCATTGCAAATAGCTAGAAAGATTTGTATTCTTCTGTTTCAGAAATACGTATTTGGCATGCCTCCTCTGCCTCTGCCAGTGTCATCAGTGTGAGGTTATAACAAAAGTAAAACCACTGAAATTGTTTGGTGCTAGAATGATTCATTTTTGCTACCATTTACTAACATGATTGTTTAAATAAACTTGAAAATCTGATTCTATTTATCACACTTAAAAACTAATGAATGATATTGTAGTAGTAAGGGTTCTAGAATGATTTATCTCATCAGTCCTATGAAAGCATACTTTGTACAATACACTTGTCTGAGACCCGATTGAAAGTTTGTGCTAGAAAGAAAAGATACTTATAGGATGTACATGGTTATTTGGTTTAGATGGATTTTTCCTTGGAGGAAAATATGAGTGCTTAGGACAGGGTTAATTGAGGAGAGCATTCTGTTCATACTACTTTTTATAAATGCTTATGTTTTGTTTTCATAGGTAAGCCAGGAACAGATCCCAATTCAGCGGCGTGGGCAGCTTATTATGCTCACTACTATCAGCAGCAAGCACAGCCACCACCTGCAGCCCCTCCTGGTGGACCAGCTACAACCCAAACTAATGGACAAGGTAGCTGTTTAGTAGAA
>VYZW01054509.1:0-61477 GCA_013401315.1 Balaeniceps rex
TCCCCATCCCCGTCCCCCCGCCTCCTCCTCCCGCCCTGCCCGGTCACCGCTTAGCGGGGGATAAAGGCAGAAGGGGGGCGTTGAAAAAAAAGGTACGCGCGCCCTTTAAGAAGCGAGAGTGGGCGTGTCCCCGCGCCGCAAGGCCCCCCCCCCGCGCCGCTCAGCGATTGGCCGCTCCGCTCTAGGGCTGCCCGCTCCGTTGCCTGCGCGGAGGAGTAGAGCGATCGTCGCGGCGGGCGGTGCCGCTGTGCGGGAGGGGACGGCGGCGGCGGCGGAGGCGGCGGCGGGGCGGGGGGCGGAGGGAGGGGGCGGGGGAGGGGGATGGGGGCCCGGCGCCCGTCCCNNNGGTATGGGCGCCTGACGCCCGTCCCGTCCCGCCGCCGAGGGACGATGGCGCGGCCCCGCGGCGGGCGGTGGTTGCTGGGCGTCCTCCTCGCCCTGTGCCGCTTGGCCGCGCCGCTCGCCAAGAGCCTGGAACCGGTCTCCTGGAGCGCCGGGAACCCCAAGTACGTGCGGCGGAGGGGCGCGGGGGAACGGGGGGGGAACCCGCCTCGCACCCCCCCCGGCAAAAAGCGATACCTAAAAGCGGGAAAACGTAAAAAAAAAAAATTATTTAAGCAAAATCGCAAGATTTTTAAGAAAAAATCCCTCCCCGGGAAGCGGAGCGGGCACCGCGAAGAGCGGCTGGAGGCTGCGGTCGACGGACGGAGAGGAGCGACCCCCGGCTGGAGTACGGACCCCTCGCCGAGCCCCGGCTGCGCGCTTGGCTGCTGCGGGCTTCCACCTTTTTTTAAAAAAAAAACAAACCCGTACTTTTAATTTTTTTTTTCCGATTTTTTAAAAGCCTTTTGGTTTTTAAAGATTTTCTTATCTTTAAATCTGTTTCTGGTTTTTGAAAACGTGTTTTATTTTTTGATTTTTTAATTCTTCTTTTTGTTTATTTTTTCATCTCTAATTCCCTCCCCCGCCCCAGGATTTGGGGAGCCTCCGCGTTCGCCCCTTGCCGTGCCGGGGGTGCCGGGGGGCCGCCACCGGGCCGGATCGCCGCTCCCCTGTACCACGCCGACGCTAGAGTTGGATTTATTATCATTATTTTTGTTTTTTCCCCTGGGTTTTCTCTTCTCAAAGCAGGCCGCGGAGGAAGGCGGGGGGCTGCGGGGGGGCTCGGCCGGCCGTGGGACCCCCCCCCGCCCGTCGGGGAGAGCCGGGGCCGTCCGGGTGTGAACAAAGCCGGCGGCGGGGCTGCGGCGCTGCTCCACGGCCGCTGTATAGAGCCAGCTAAACGTATATATCTATATGGTGTGTGTGTGCCTGCGTGCCTCTGCCCCGGCTGAGGCAGGAACAATGAGAAGGGGCTTTTCCAGCACTCTGGGATGAAGGGCGAGGAGGAGGAGGAGTGGAAGGTGCCCGGCCGCGGTCACCGCTGACCTGGGGACGGCGGTGGCAGGGTGCTTTGGGTGGCCCTCCGGCTGGGCTGTGTCGTGTGGATCGCGGAGGGTTTGTTTGTCTTAGCCTCTTCTCGGTTTAAAAAAAAAAAATTCCTGCTTTTAGCCTGATCCCCCCCATTTCTCTTTTAAAAAAAAAAATCAAGAGTTTTTGAGGGTTGGAGAGAACTGAAAAAATTTGGACAATCTTTCTGCTTGGACACTTCCATTCCAACCAAACATTTCTTTCTTTTTTTTTTTTTTTTTTGGGTTTTGGGGCGTTGGAAAAAGCAACTTTGCTGGCCCAGGCGTGCGCGCACACGCTGTCGAGCTCTGGTCTGGTGCGTTGGAAACGCTGGGACGAAGGCTCCGGCGGCTGCGAGGGCTCCCGTGGGTGAATTCTCCTGCTTGGTGTGTTTTCTCTTCCCTTCCTTTTGGAGATGTGTCTGTTGGCTGGGAGCAGAAGGAGCCTTTGCCCTCGGGAGCTGCTCCCTTGTGTTTGTGAGTCGGCGATGTCAGTGAGGGGGAGGCAAATCGCTTCCAGAAAATACCTTTTTAGTTGAAAAAAAAAAAGGGCGGCTGGAGGTAGAACTGGCTTTGGCGTGGTGGTGGTGGTGGTGGGGGATGCGATGTCGCCCCAGCCTGCATTATTAGTGTCGGCTTTTATTAAATTGCCAAGGCCCGGGGAGGCGGGCGGAGGCGGTGGAGATGCGGCGGGCACGCTGGAAGCTGGGGGTGCCACGCTGGTGGGTTTTCCACCGTCCTCCCCATCTGCTGGGGGGGGGCTGCCTGCACCGGCACCAAGCCCTGGGTGCGGTGGGCTGGGAGGCATCCCTCCCCGGCAGGGCGTCCGGGGGTAGGTTGAGGTGTTTCTTGCTTCTCCCCCAATTTGGAGCTCGGCGGTTGTCCGCTCTCGGTGCAGCTTTCTGGTTGCATGCCATCCCGCGTGGCAACTGCTCCCGTGGGTGGCTGGCGTGGGGCAGCGGCTCGGGGGCAGCACCGGTGCTTCCCCAGCCCTGTGGCCCCGCCAGGATGGGAGAAGGTGGGAAGTGCCCGAAATATCGGCGTTCCCACCCAGAAACGGCTCTGCCGGGGCGGGATGGGCACTGGGGAGGGATCCCAGCAGCGGGGCAGGAGCGATGGTTGGGTTTTGCCGTGGCGAGGGCTGTCGGTGCCTGGCCGCGGTCCCACTCTCGCCCCATCGATCTGTGCCCGTGCGGCCTGACCCCGGACCCTCATCCTCGGGGTCCGTCTTTGGGGTCCCTCGCTTTCTTTTACGCCTCCGAGTTCTGCAGGTTCAGGCGTGGCGTTGGGCAGAGCCTCTTCACGGCCGCTCGGTTGAGCAAGCCAGTCTGGGGAGCTGCCTGCTGTACAAAGTCCGGTTCCAGTCTGAGGAAGAGCCGTGCTCTTTGTTACACTGGGCTTACTCTCCTGGAGAGATGCTTTAAAATCCCCCCCACGCACGCTCGCCGCCATACTTTGGGCTTTCAAGCCCTCTCCTCTGGCGCTCCGCAGGCGATGCCGTGGCTGTGCCAGCCCCCTGCCCCGCTCTGCCGAGCTTTAACTCTTGTTTTTAGAGTAGAGAGAGCTAAAGCCTTTAAAAATAACATGGCTAAGTGGAATTTTCCAACAGATAGAAGGAGAAGGCTTCGGGCCTGGGTCTGGCCTTACTGGTGTCACTGTAAATAATGAAAATATTTTTCTGCCCTTTCCTCCCCTGGGCAGCTCGGGGCTGCGCTTACAAAGTGTGGGCTTGTAACTGGGCCGGGACGTCACCGGCAGGTTCCTGATCTCGTGGTGGTTATCAGAGGGACGCTGATAACGCATGCGATAGAAGGAACGATTTCCTGGTGGAGTTAAGGCTGGCTCAAGCTGCGGCACTGTATGCTGTGCCGGGGAGACGTTTCCCTTCCGCTCCTAGGTGCGTGTCTAAAAGCCAGCGGTGAAATCGTTGCCATCTTCCTATTGTGAATAATTCTGTGTCTTTTAAGGGAAAAAAGATAGGCCTAGAAATGCTTTCACTGGATAAAAAGGTGGTAATTATCATAAACCCGCGCTCGGGACAAGCTCGGGCTAAATTAGATCCCCTCGGAGTGAGCTTTTCCCCGGGATGTCTGCAGAGCCCCTTGGAAGGGGTCTCGGGGAGCCAATATGGCTTTAATTTTATTCCGTCGTGTCCGAAGGGGGCTTCGTGGAGGGGGGCGGAGGGTGCCCTCGGGATTTAATCGGCCCTTTGGCTGCTCAGCCGCTGGCAGCCGGGGGTTGGTGGGAGCGTGCTCTTGTTGGACAGCCGGGAATTGCAGGAGAAATTCTGGCTAAATCCTTTCTGAACTCCCTTGGCTGTAATTTTGGAGAAATATTGACCCTGGTGGGCTCCTGTGCCGACCGTTAAAAGGAAGCATTCCTAATAAAATATGGTTTGGAAAATTCATTTCAGGCTGGAATTCGCCTCTCCAGAAACTATTTTAATAAGGAGGTGGGGGAAATGGGACACATCATCCGCGCGGCTCTGAAGAACGGGTTTTTTCGGCTCTGCTTTTCTCTCTTTCCCTCATATAAGTTTTACTCGGCTCCGCTCGCTCGCTCTGTGGAGCAACTCTTTAAAAACAAGACAAACGCATTTAAAAAAAAAAAAAAAAAAAAAGCGCGTGGAGGAGGGGGGAAAAAACCCAAACCAGACAAAAGTCTAATCCTTTGTGGTATTTTTATTCTGTCTTTAATGACATTATGGTGTCCTATTGAATTCTGTAAGCGCCGAGTTTGAAGCCTGGCGTATCTTTGCCTTTTTTAATGCCTTTTACGAGGGACAAAGTGCTTGCGGGAAGGCTGTTTCCGAGGGGGATGGCTGGCCTGGAGCTCTGCATCGGTGGGCTCACACTTGTCGGAGCAGATGTAATTTAATTACCGTACCAGTGGGCGCATGAGGCGCTTTGCAGTATAAGGAGTTGGGAAATAGCAAAAACACGCTGCTTATTTTTAATTAAAAGCCGTGTTTGTCTCGCGGAGCCTTCGGCGACTCCCTCCTCCCGGGGCGCACGCAGGGCCGGGAGGTGGGGGCTCCCCGGGGCTGGGGGGCACGGATGGTCCCATGAGGGATCCAGTGGCCCCCACGCACACCTCTGCCTCCCCGGGGGCTTTGCTTGATCTCCGAAAGCTGGTTTGGATTAAGCGAGGCTGGACGGCCTGCATCCCGGTTGGAGTTTCTCTCTGGAATGGAGGAGCCCTTCCCAGGCGTGCCAGGAGGTTGCGGCTGGGAGGGTGCTGCGTGCTCCGGTGCTGAGGGGGACCCTTTGCCAGGTGCTGGGCTGTTGAGGGCCCTTCCAGCATGGGGGGCTCTTGCTCTCGCTCTCCCCAAGGCAGGACCCCCCGTGCCCGGCCCACGTTGCAGCGGCGAGGTTACCCTTCTTGCTGTGCCCGGGGGAAAGGAGCACTCAGGGCTCCTTGCGTGGTGTTCAGGAATGACTTCATTAACTTAAATTTAAAAAAAAAAAAAAAAAAAAGTGAAGGCAGGGCTGCGGCTATTGCAGTAGCTGGGTAAATACCACTGGATTCTATAAAATGGATTTAACTGTTTCCTTTAAAAGAAAAAAAGAGCCGTGATGGGGTGGCTGATTGATTGTAAAAGGAGCCGTAGCCTTCTCCAGAGCAAAGCAGCTGCTGCAGCTCCTTGGAGCCATGGGGACAGGACGGGGCAGGGGGGACAGGACGGGGCTTTGTGCCCTTTCCGACCGTGGGGGGCTGGGAGGGAGCTGGCGGGGGGCTGCATCCCTCCTCCGCCGCACCTGAGCGACTTCATCGCCTTCGGTTTGAAGCTGCTTCTTGGATGCCGGTCCCACACGGGCTGTGTGTGGCAGGATGGGCTGTGCCCACGGCCTCGCACAGCCGGGTGGGCAGGGGTCCCCTCTGAGCAGCTTTACTGGGTGGGCAGGGGTCCCCCCGAGCCCTGCACGTGTTTGTACGGGCCGTGGGGATTGCAAAGAGCCACCATGCACACGCAGCCCCTCGCACGACACGTGTCAGGAGGTGTTTGGGTTGTCTGCTGGAAGCTGGGGGCTTGGCAGTAGGGATGGCCCCTTCTTTCCGTGTGGGATATCAGGGTCCCGCCTGCCCCACAGCTTCCCCGTGGCTCGCCGGTCCCTGCCCCGCTGGCAAGGCACCCCGTAATCAGCAGAGCGGTGGCAGTGCTGCTGGGAAGCCGGTCTGCTCGAGGAACGCTGGGCTCCGGTGGGAAAACATCTTGTACAGATCAGTAGCACATGCTACTTGGAGTCTGGCAGCTGAAACAGGGTGGGGAGAAACAAAGCTGAAATCCATTCTGTGTCTAATTAATGATTGCTTGTATCGGGAGAGCAGGAGGAGGACTCTGGGCTCGGCGCTATCTCAGCGTCACATCTGGGCAGGAATGCGGCGGCGGTGCTGCGGGGCTTTTGTTGTGCTGGCCTCGAAAGAGCCGGGGTCCTTCCTGCTGTTTTCTGACGCTTTTCTCCTTCCCGTCCCTCGCTCTGGGGCAGGTGGCATGGCAGAGAAACCTCCTCCAGCGAGCGGGAGGGCTGGTGGTGGTGTTTCGCCTGCTCGCGGAGAGGTTCGGCACCCCTCGGTGCACACCCGGCATCCTTTGGGGAGGTTTTTCTTGCCCCTTGTGTGTAATCTCCGGTCGGAGCAGCACCGGTGCTCTGCTCACGGCTGTGCTGGAGCCTCCGGATCCCGGCGCTCCCTGCTCCGCCAGCCTGTCCAGGCTCGGTCCCAGACAAGTTGGACAAGCCAGGGCTAAACGTCCTGCTTGGTTAGGCTGGGTTTGTGCACGGGGTGGGGTTTGCACGGCCCCTGTGCTTTTGGGAGCAGGGTCCTTCCCGTGGGGCTGGAGCCCAACCCTGCAGAGGCTGTGGGCTATGCCTGGAGCGGAGGGGGGGGCTTGGGGGACTGCCAGCACCCTCCTCCCTGGTGAGGGCCAGAGGGTGGGGGACAGGTTTGGGGGGTTATGCTCCGTGTTTCAGCGAGCAGTGGCTTCTCCTCCGTGAGCTCTCCCCGCCGGCGCCCCTGGGCGGGATCCGACCCGGCTCAGGTGCCGGCGTGGCAGTGCCGCCCCGGCCGAGCCGAGCAGCTGCACTTCAAAAATGCCAGCTATTTATAACCCTGGCTCGGCTGCTCTGGAATAACCTTTTCCTACCCACAGCCGGCCTTTCCCAGGTGGGCTGCTCCCCTTTTCCGAGGCCGTGGGACTGGGCTTTGCCAGCAGGGCTGCCATGGGGGCTGCATGGAGAGTTGGAGCAGGGGGGCTTGTTTGTATCCAACCATGAACTTCCCTCGGTGTTTTCCAAGGGCTCCATTCCGCCGTGATGCTGCGCCTGCGTGTAGGTCCATGTGTGCCGTGTCTGCTGCCCTGGCTGTCGGCGGGGTTGGGCCGCGGTGAGAGGCTTCGTGTTAACCCGGTTTGGCGTGGGTTGGCTCTTGCTGGTGCCAACGTGGAGGTACTGGGGGCGGGATGCCCAGGGGACGCTGCACGAGTTCTCTGTCCCTGCACCTTCACGCCGGAGTTTCGGAAGTGCCTTCCTCGCGGTGGCCGCGTCCCCCCTCCCCTGCAAAGGCCTGGGGTGGGTGCCCTGCCTGGGAGGGGGGTCCTGGCTGGTTTTGGTGGCACCCAAGCCTACCTCACTGCTCTATGTGCGGTGATGGGACACGAGTGTCCCGTTTCCCGGCAATCCCTTTCCTTGCACCCAGCAGCGGCTGGTGGCTCCGTGGCTTGCAGCGTGAGCCCAGCCTTGGGGACCGTCCGCCCTGCCTGGCTTTTGGCATCCAACAGCTTCTGAGTAGCTACTTCAGAAAAAGCTAAGTGCATTTTCACAGCTTACCAGCTATAAATACCCTTACACCATTAATATTGATCACTGAGTGTTTGCGTGTTTTCCTTCTCATTAAGGCTGGGAAACGTCTGCGGTTGCACATGCATTAGTGGCAAGGCTGAGACTCGGCGCTGTCTTCTCTTTGCTACCGATTTTATCGTTTTGATGGGTTTCTGAAATGTGTGAGCGCAGTCTGGCGTGTGGGTTTGCACGCAGGGATGGCAGCCTCGGGTCTGGCGGCTGTGCGGAGCGATGCTCGGGGATGCGGTGATGGCTCGAGGACGTGATGGTGCTGGGCTCCGGTGTTCTTTGTCTGGGCTTGCTGTAGTATCGCAGCCGAACGCGAGGGGGAGGTCCGCGGCCCCCCGGCTCCCACCGGGGTTTTGGGGGGCAAATTGTCGACGTGTGTTGCAGAGGAGGAATGGGTGCAAAGGCGCTTTCCCCCCTTAAAGCGGGGGGCGGCCGGTTTTTGCCCAGGCGGGGGGTCAGGGCGGGCTCTCGCCGTGCCAGCAGGGATGACGGCATACCCTGCCTGCAGCCGGGCGGGCAGCATATGGAAAGGATCTGGGTGTAATATCCCGGGCTGCAGCGCGGCTTTGCTGAAGAGGCCACTTCAGCAGGGGACGCGGCGTGGTTAGTCCTCCCGGCTGACACATCCCAGGCCTTCCTCAGACTTGAAAGAGCTTGAGTTCGCCTTTGAATCTGAGGATTTATAGCCCTTTTAGGCCTCTCCAATAAAAGCACGGCTCCCTCCTCAGACAGAGCCCACCGTCTCCCTCCTCCGGGCTCATTATCCTGGGGATTTGTGTTGCTCGCTCTCGCGCGCTCTCGCTCTGTTGTTCGCTACCGCCGCTTTCTTCAGATGTGCGGCCGAGAACTTCAGAGCATAAAAGCGGAGCCAGCATGAGCCAGGGAAGCTGCGGGTCCCGGCTGCGCTGCCAGGATGTGGCCCCTGCCATGAGCTTGAGCAAACCTGGCTCCGGACCCAGCAGCGTGCAGGGAGAGCACCCCTCATCTGATGGTGCTGGGGGTACGCCAGCATCTCCCCCTGCATTTGGGGAGCATCAGCTCCCCTTGCCCGGTGCGTACCTGGTGATGCCCCTGCCATCCCTTGAGGGCTGCCAGCAAACCGGGATGAGCTCCTGGATGAGTGCACGGAGAGCACCGGGCGCGCGGCGTGCGTCCACCCCGGCCTGCCTCGTCTCGGCACATGTGGGCACTTAAGCATCCCCGGCCCTACAGATCACGTCTGCTTTATACAGGCACATCAGGCCTCTGACTGTTTAAAGAGAGGCTTCGGAAAGAGTCCAGAGAAACGACATAATAATTATTGTATTACAAATTGTTTCCTTTAATGGGCCCTGTCGGATCGCTCAGTCTGCTAAACACATTGTGCCCTCCCCCAGCCCCGTGCTGCCACGGCCCCTTTCCACTGCTCCAGCCTCCCCTCGCAAACCCAGCCCCGCTGGAAAATTCCTCCTGCCGAGGAGCCCGGCTGGTGGGGCCGGGGATGGGGGCTGTGGGGGGACCCCCCTGGGGGCTCCGCAAAGCGAGGGGAGGATGGGGCGGCCCCGTCTCCGAGGAGGGGTCCTCTCCCTGCGGACGGATGGTGGTCCCTGCCTCTTCCCTTGCTCCGGAGCATTGCGTTGCCCTGGACCTTGCACATCTCGAGGGCTTTCGGGCCAGTGGCACCCCCAGGTGATGCTCGGGGCTCGAGGACACCTACTCACCACTCAAAAACTTCTTGCCCTGCCCGCACCGGTGCTACGGGCAGGGCGGGATGGGCAGAGGGAGGTTCCTGCCCTTCCTGGCGTTTCGGTGCTTGTGTTGGTGGTGGACGGCTCCTAGGCGGCTTTTTGGCAGTTCCCACCCCCGAGGGCTGTGGGGTGTAAGGAGAGGAGCCACCAGCGGCAGTGTGAATTTTTTCGTTGCCCCCAAAGAACAAACGTGTTGGAATTAAGCAGCAGGTTACGTTTCTTCAAGGCCGAGCAGCAAATATGTTTTAAATTTGGCAGCCGGCAGCAGAGAGCGGGTGGGAGAAATTTTCCAGGTATTGCGTTACACTTTCCCCTAAAAGGGCTGTGCTTTGGGGCTGGGGATTAAAGGGAGGAGAGGAGGGGGCAGCCCCCGGCGCGGGGACGGGGCCCGCATCCTCCGGGGGAGCAGACCCCCTCCCTCGCACGTGGTCACGGCCCCGCGCGCTCCCGCTCCCTCCGGCGCGCTCCCTAGGGTGCGGGGGCCACGGTGCTCGCCCTGGCTGACTCAGGCCCTGCCCAGGGCAGGGGTGCGCTGCGGGGGACGGCCGGGATTAATTTTTGGGCTTCCTCCCTCTGGGCGCGATGGGAAATTTCCACCTGGCTGTGGGCACCGCCCCGCTCCCCCGGCCTGCCGGGCTCTGCCTTGCCCTCCTCCCCTCCTCTGATGTCTTTAATAAATGCTTCATGCAAGAGCGAACCTGGGATCCACTCCCAGCACGGAACTGGGGCTCGGCCAATTAGTCAATTATTTTAGAAGAAGAAATTTGAAAAAAAAAAAACCAAAAAAACTTATTTTTTTTAGGGGAAGGTCTGGCCAATGCATCAGCAAGCAGCCCCTCTCCTGCGGGGCTGAGGGGGGGGAGCTCCATGCAGCCCCTGCCATAGTGACCTCTGCCTGCAGTTGCTGAGCTCCTGTGTGCCCCCCCATGTTGTCAGGTCGGGGCGCTGCCCCTTGCGCCAAGCAAGAGACGGTGTCTTGGCAGCTGCCTGCGCTCTGGTTCGCTGCCTGTCCCCCCCCCTGCACCCGGCTGTTGCCCCCAGTGTGTCCCTTGTCCCTGGGCAGCGGGGCGGGTGGTCCATGAGCATCCCCTCCAGAGCTGGCTCTGGTGCATCCCATTGTTCCCAGATTCCTTCACAGCGGGAGGAGGAGGAGGAGATGCTTCCCCAGGAGGTGGGGAAGGGCCATCCTAGTGCCATCAGGACGTGCAGAGCCCCTTTCCCTCTTGCTGGGCAGAGCCGCAGTGCTCCATGGTCCCCACCGCCCAAGGGGAGCGGGGGCCCGGCTGGGCTGGGGTTTCAGGAAGGCGCTCGGAGGTGCGAAGGGCTGGAGGCGGCTGGAATTTCCCCTTCAGCTGTGTTTGGTTTTAAAATTGTATTACTCTCCTTTCATGTAAATCCTGCAAGGACGCGGCCTGGTTGCATGCCCTTGCCTGCGCATCCATGCCGGCGTGTGCTCTCCGGTGCTGTGCCTCCCTTCCCTGCACCCCCGTTAGCGGTGCCTGGGCCATAGCTAATTGCTGAAATAATTGGGGCAGCAACAGCCTGGCGAGGCAGTGGTGCTGGGCCGGGGTTGGCGGAGGGAGAGGAGAGGAGGGTCCGTCATGGGGCTGTACCCCCTGGCCCCCCTAGCCCTCTCCCACCCCTCCGTCCTGCACTGCTTCGTGCCTGTTGTTGGTGCTGCTGCAGTAGGAGAACTTTTTCCTATTTTCTTTCTTTTTTCACTTGCCTGAGCTACATGACAATTCGTCGTTGGGGATAGGGGATGGAGGAAAGCCTGCTCGTGGGATGTTGGGGACGAGGACACTGGCTTGGCTCGGTGTTCCCTCCCCACACGCGATGGGTGCTGGGGCGTGGGGAGCGGCTCTGCAGGGCCACCCTGGCCAAGGCAAGGAGAGGGGCACAGCCACTCCTGGCTTCGGTGGCTGAGAGCGCTTGGGATGGCACGTGAAACCCCCTGTGCACAAGCCAGCCTGCTGCTTTCCTGTCTTGGGCTTTTCCCCTTGTTTCCCTTTGCAAAATCAAACTTTGTTCCAAAAAGGGCTGGGGAGGGGACGGCACCCCACCCTGGGGTAATGGTGGGGAGCAGCCAGCTCCCTCCCAGGGACTGGCACCCTCCCACGGACCAGCTCCGGTGACCATCCTGCGTGGCTGAGGTGAGGGAGTCCCATGCGAGTCCTTTCCCAGGAGCGGTTCCCGATCCCAGGGAGGTTTAACACTTGACGATGCTTTTGATCTCTGCCCTGACGTCGTTAGCGATGGGTGCTGCTTCCCTAATTACCCCCTTCGTGTGGGGCTACGCTGGTTGTTTGTGCTTACCTGGTCTCTCTCTCAAGAAAAAAAAAATACCCTGCAAGGGCGTGTGCGGGGTGGGAGAGCGCAGCGTCCTTTCCCATACCATGCAGGAATCCTACAGCACTCTTCATATAGCCCTGGGTGCTCCCACCCACGGCAGGCAGTTTCATGCTCCTTGGCTGGTTTCATAACATCCAGGAGAGGCACGAAAGTTTTCCAAAACCACCTCCCTTTGCTGCGCTTGGAGCCTGTGGGCTTGGGAAGGCGGCTTGGGGGTGCTCCCCTTTCAGGGTGCTAACCGGTCGGCGGAGCTGGGGGTTTGCTGGTCATGCCACCCGGCTGGGAGAGCACTGGTGCCCGCCTAGCACCCCTTCTTGGGGTTTTACTCCTTTTGGGGTGCAGTCTGCTCGTTGTGCCTGGGCGCATTGCAGGATGGGGGCAGTGGTGGGCAGAGTGCAGGGACAAGAGGCAATGGCCTCAAGTTGTGTCAGGGGAGGTTTAGGTTGGATGTTAGGAAAAATTTCTTTACTGAAAGAGTGGTCGGGCATTGGAACAGGCTGCCCAGAGAGGTGGTGGAGTCCCCATCCCTGGAGATGTTCAAAAAACGTGTAGCCGTGGCACTTCGGGACATGGTATAGTAGGCATGGTGGGGTTGGGTTGATGGTTGGACTGGATGATCTTGGAGGTCTTTTCCAACCTTGCTGCTTCTATGATTCTATGACCTCTGCTGCTGTCCCCAGCCTGGGGAGGGGATGTCCGGCGTGGGGAAGGGCTGTGGGGTCCTCCTGGCTCCTGCTCTCCCACGCAAGGCCCATTCCTCCTTGTTTTTCCTCTTTGAGGGTAGAGGGCGTGGGTTGAGGATGGAGGCACACGGCCCATCCTGCAGAGCTCCCAGGAGTTCGTCCATGCCTGTAAAGCAGTCAGAGGTTTGTGGGACATCAAACTTGCAAGTAAAGCATTAACGTGCTGCAGCATCATACCAGTGCACAGGTGGAGCAGAGAAATTCTTGCATTTCTTATCCGAGAGTGCTTTCTCCTTAAGGTACCTACAGGTGCCCGTTCCTGGTGCGCCCAGTTCACCCCGTGTGCCTGAGACCTGGCAGGAGGGACCTTGCCCACCCTGTGCCCTCCGTTGGGAAAGCCTCTGCAGCCTACTTCTGTTGGGGAGGGCGGTGAGAATCCCTTTCCTAGTTTATTAAAGATGAAGAGATTTGTTGATAGTAGGAATGGTTTCCTTACACAAGGACAGAGAGCGGGTGACAGATATGAGAGTGGTGGGATAATTGCTTCCAGATGCTGCCGCCCCTCGTCGCTAGGGCCGTGTGTGTTCCAGCACCCTGCCAGCTCCGGCGAGCAAAACCAGGGAGTCAGCCCAAAAACCGGGGCTGGCCTGAGCGGTTTCGAACAGCTCAAGCTGCGATGGCTCTTGATTTCACCACATCTTCTGGTGGCCGGAGCGGTCTTGTGTGGATGTGGGAGCAGGCTGGCTTGTGAGCTGCGGCTGGGGCTCTCCCGGTTCCACCAGCCCCGAGCTGAGAGATGCCGAGTGCTGCGGGACTGGGGATGCAATCCGGAATTGGCAGCGCCGGCTGCGTTGTGCGCGGCGGGCGGCTCTCCCGGATCCGCGCCGGAGGAGGCTGCCTCCGCTGCGCCTGGCTTCCCCGTGGCTCACGCCTCCTCAGGATGCTTGTGCCATAAACGCCACGTTTTTTGGCATCCGAGCTTTCTTGCAGAGAGCATCGTTGCTGGCAATAGTATTTATGATTATTTATTGGTTCTTAATGCCAAGTAACGTAAACATCTGGCTAACGCAGAGCACGTGTTGCTCGTGCAGTGGGACACCTCCGAGTGTTCGGCGTTGGGTTTATGCGCTTTATGAATCAGAAGGCGGCAAATGGTGGGTTGTTTTGATAAACTCCCCTGAAGGTAGAGATTCTTGAAGGGCTTCGCTGCTGACCTTCTTGTTAATTACTGCTCTGCAGCGCCGGGAGGACCAGCTGAAAGGGAGTAATGAAGCGTTGTCATCCGGCGCGCTCAGCCCGGCCAGGGCCCCCGAGGAAAACGCCTCCTCCCTTTTGCACCGGGGATGTGTGCCTCTCTCTGCATATTTATCGAGCTGGTTCCCCGTGCCTGGTAGATCAGAGCCTCGACTCGTAAGACCTATTTTAAGGTTACAGTTCTGACCTTGATTTACACCGGCAATGGGTGTTGATGCAGGATTTTTCCCAAGGTAACTGCTACAGAGGTAAATCTAGCTGCTGCTGAAGGTGCTGGGGAAGGAAAGGGAGCAAAATGGCTCGCCGTCGTGTTGCTTGCTGATGGACGTGGATTTTATTTCCCTGCAATTTCCCCCCTGCTTTTAGCCCCAGACGAAGCTTGGTGGGAAGGAGAAAGGAAAATGTGAACGGAGGAAAATTTACTACTCCTGTGATTTCTGTAGTGCTTCTGAGGGTGAGAGTTGAGTCACTTTGCCTGGGACCAGCTCAGCAATTCCACCTCGTCCCCGGAGAGTGTCTGAAGTCACGCAGGGAGAAATAATGCTCGGGGTTAAAAATAGACGCTGACAATAGGAAGGGAGGACTGGAAAAGCTCTGTGTCAGGGCAGGTGGACGCAGCCTGGCAAAAGGCATCAGGGTTGTGCAGTACTAGAGCTGGGCTTTAATGGGTTAGACTGGGACTAGACCTGATTTGCACTTGTCATAACCTGGAGCGGATCTCACTCTTGGGCTTGGATGTCAATCAGTCAACCTGGGGAAGGCGCCTCTGCGTTCAAGGGTCTTGCAGAAGTTTGTTAGCGAGGATGCAGTGCTGTCAGGGCCAGGGCTGGGACAAGAAAGCAGCTCGTTAAATCCTGATTGTTCAAGGCGGGCAGGTGGGACACGGCTTTGGCAGAGGAGAGCCTGGCACGGGGTGGAAATGTGCCAGCTCCCCTGGCGTTTTTTAGGACTGATCTGGAGAGGGAGGGACTTAAACTCGATCCGCTTCATCGCCACCTGGGATGCGCAGTCGTGCCCGTGCCCAAAGCGCTTTGCCAGGCTGTCCCAGTGCCACCAGTAGCTGCCTTGCTGGGAGCGGGGTGCGCAGGGTGCTGCGTGGCTGGGGACGGCGGTGGTGCCGAGGGGAGGGTGCTGAGCAGCGCAGGACTGCAAATTCTGCAACCCTTGCCTGAGGCTTTTGTTAAAGCTCATTAAAACCATCTGTGGTAACCGGAGCCTGACCAGAAAACCCGGGCGGCAGCAGAGGCAGGGGCAGCCCGAGTCCCCTGTCCTCATGGTGGGGACACGGCCAGCGCCGTCCCCCCGGGGCAGCCGCCAAGCAGCGGGCAGGAGGAGAGGGGGTCACAGCTCCCGCTGGAGCAGGACCAGGAGCGATTCCGGCTTCTCCCTTAGTTTAAAGCTTTTTTTTCTTTCTCTCCTGTTTCTTCCACTCTGGCAGCCCACTCAGCCCTCTCCACCGTGCGAGATGCTGCGAGTACAATAGGGCTGCGAGGTGGGGCGGGAGGGTGGAAGGAGATGAAAGGGGAAAAGTAAAATTGAAGCATGTCTGGAAGGGCATTTTGATGTAAATGGGACTTTTTGATAGACTTTGAGAGACACCGGCAGAAAGGGCACCGGCCCCCTTCGGTGCGCTGAGCTCTGGGCTCGGCTCTTTCATTTTCTGGGGAAAAGGGCATTTTTTCATCTCGTGTTGAGTGCACCCACGGTTCCTACTGGTCCTCCCTGTCCCCATTGCCACCCGTGTCCTGGCACGGGCCAGCCCTGTGTGCACGTCTTAATGAAATCAAACAACTGTAGAGTCCTGTTCAAAATGTGAAAGTAGCGGCTGAATGTTGGGAAAGGGAGATGGCTTCTTGCAACCCAAGTGGGTAGCCAGGAGGGCAATGGCTGCATCCCACCTTCCTCGCCCCAGCAGCTCCCGTAAACCTTTCCCCTCCTTAGGGAGGGCGTGCGTTTGATCCGCTATCGTCCTTTTGATCCCAGCCCTCGTCCTTGGCATCGTCTCGGCAGCTCTCCTGTGTTCGTGGAGATGTGGCCTTGCCGTGAGTCATCCTTCCTTTCTGCTGCTTTTTTATTTTTCCCTTTTCCCTCTCCTAAGAGAGCACTTATTAAAAGGAAGCGTCATATTCATCCAGGAAACGAGCACAATAAATGTACGACGTTTATAGTTTAAAAGGCATTTCTGTCGTGGTTGTCGCTGCTGCTTTGACAAGCCGGGGATGAGAGGCGGCTGCTGGCGGCGGGGGGGCCGGGGGTGCTCCCCATGCGCATCGCCCCAGGGTCCCTGGTCCTGCCTGGAGGTGCGGAGCCCTTGGGGGGTGGCTGGTCTCCTGTCACCTTCCCATGTGCTCGTGTGCTTCTGCTTGGCAGCGACTGACCCTGCCGAGGCGAGAGGAGGAGAAACGAGGACAGTGCTGCTCCCTGGAGAGAAGTCTGACAGGTCGGGGGGCTGGGAGGGGAGAACAGGGAAGGTCGGTCGGAGCTGGCGTCCATGTCCCCGTGCCGTCGCAGAGGATGGGTAGCCCAAGA
This sequence comes from Balaeniceps rex, assembly GCA_013401315.1. Lineage (NCBI taxonomy): Eukaryota > Metazoa > Chordata > Aves > Pelecaniformes > Balaenicipitidae > Balaeniceps > Balaeniceps rex. The sequence continues at coordinate 15,840 of VYZW01054509.1, forward strand.
GGAGACCTGTCACTTCTCATCTGTGTGTTGCCAGCTGAGCCCGTGGCTGGGCTCGCGTCCTCCCTTCGCCTCCCCGCTGCCGCGTTCGCCTTCCTTGGGTTGTTGTTGCACACCGAGCTGTCGTCAGTCCGAAAATTTACTGCCGGTGTAACACCATCAAAAAAGCCAACTGTTAGTCGGTAAAAACGGCAAGGCAATTGCAGGGAAACTTGTTTCTTCCTCTGACAAACTTCTGAGTCAGTCTTTTAATCTCTAATCTAGGTTTATGGTCATCTTTATTGAAATGCTGGGCTCTGCGAAGAGTTGACATGTATGACCATCATAAACCAGGAGTTATGGGAGCCCAGAATTGCCTTGATGGTCCAAGTGTCTGCAGGAAGCACTTTTAAAATCCGTAATCGGGATTTATTGGCCATTGTGGCTGAAACTGTCAGTAGAAAATAAAATAATCAGCCCGGGACTTTTTTTTTTTCCCTCTTTGGCATTTGACTCCTTCCACATATTCTTAAATCATTTTGTGTCTTGCTTATGTGTTTAATGCCTTTTTAACTGAGGGGCTGCGGGTGAAGGAGGGGGTGTCCAGTGCTGGTCAGTGCTGGGTGCCCCGGCTCCCATCCCTGGCCGGGAGCAGGCTCCCCGGTCCCGTCCCATCCCCACGTGCTCTCCTGCCGCCCCGTGCTCCCCATCCTGGGCAGGCTGAACATGTTCTAGCTGGCGTACCGCGGCGTGTGGTGTTCATGGGCACGTCCGCGGCAGCACCGCTGCCGTGGAGGACGTGGACCTGGGGGACGTGGAGCAACATGCGTGCCTGGAGGAGGCATCTCAGCTGGCTTCTCGCCTGGTGTAGCTGGGTCCTACGAATGTTACGTGCTTTTTGGGTTTATTTTGTTGTTGTTAAAGATGTATTTAACAGGAAACGTAAATTGTGGAGAGGCATCCTCCTTGGGTTGGTCGGGAAATGGAGCAAAGAGGCTCCTTGTGTCCGCTTCTGGGAAATGGAGACTGCCAGGACCTTTATCGCTCAAACTATCAATTTCCATCGAGTTACAACAGTGCTGAGACCAGTGCACGAGGCCAACAGTGCATTTTTCTGCAAGACAACTAATCTGTGCCAGAGCCACAGAGGAGCCTGCGCTGCTCCCTGGGCGGCGTGGGTGACGCTGAGCTGCCGTCCCTCTTTGCTACGGCTGCGTTAGCAGCCCCAGCATGCCCGCAGCCCTGCTCGGTGCTAAAGGAAACCTCGGTGCCCTGTAGCTTCTCCTCGCGAAGGACCTTGGTGTTAAATCTCTTCTTTTTTTTTTTCTTTTTGGATAAGCTAAGCTGACCCAACTTTTTTTTTTTCCCCCACTTTTTCCCCAGTCTTTGAATCGCTCTGTGCTTTGCAGTTGTTCCCCATCGGACTGTCCAGGCTATGGGTGCACAGTATTGCTGTCGCTGGTGCCCGACGTTTCCCTGCTTGCGGGTGCAGGATACATCCCATCCTCCCGGCATCCAGAGGCAAAACTCTGCTCTGGCCCTGAGCATCTTCCTGGCCCATCCCCGTTGTCCCCAGTGGCCCTTCTGCTCTCCACTACCCTGCAACAAGCAACGCCCGACAGTACTGGGTCTGGAGTTAGCTGAAATAGTCTGCTCGGGTTGATAAATATCTGTTTCCATTTTGTTTAACAAATATCTTCTTTAATGGCAAAGCTCTTTGTTAAGCTTTCTCATATTATCATCACGCTTAATCTTGCAGGGTGACTTCTAAAAGTACTTTTTTTTAAATGCCAGTTTTTATCCAGGTTTTAAAATTGAAATTCATTTTTTATCCAGAGGCAGGATATAAATGACTCTACTAAAATTAGATTAATCCTAATAAGAATGTCAGTTATCATTTCTGAATACATTAAAATTTTTTTTGAAATTTTACATGCCTCTTTAGCTATAATTGCTAGTGTAATTTCTTACATAGACATGGTGTGTCCTCACGGTTGACAGAAATACTTAATGCAATGTCGACACCGCAGTAAGTTCCAAATTAGTGCGTCGCAGTCACTGCAAACGTTTTGAACTTTCTCCTTAATAAGTTAAAAAAAAAAAAAAAAAGAGAAGGCACCTTAAATGCAAAGCACTAAAATGCATTTAGGTCGTCGGAGTAAAGCAGGACGGTTGGGGGCTGGTGCCCTTCAGAAGGGCCTTTCATGAGCTGGGAAAGGGAGGCAGAAAGGGAGGGGGGAGCTGAGGGTCCCGGGGGGCCGGGGAGGCGATTTGGGGTCCGGTGAGCGAGGGCAGGTCGTGGGGTTTGTGTGGAGCGGGGGTGAGTCCTGCCCGGGTCCCGGGGGCTGCAGGGCAGGGACTGGTGCGGTTCCGCAGCGGCACTGGTGCTCGCTTGGGACTTTTTTAAGGCATGGTAAATAAAGCCCCTTTCCTGGTGCATGCCCCGAAACCCTCACTGCCCGTGTGCGTGCAAGGTGGGCGTTCGATCTCTGTTTGCTTCCGCAGCTCCGGTCATGTCGAGTGCTTGTGCTCCGCGTTGGGGAGTGAGTGGGTTTGAAGCGAGCGTGCCACCCAGGCTGCAGCCCTCCGCGAACATCTGCCGGCAGCGTGCATCCTCTCGGCGCCCCGAAACCCCCGGCTGCACGTGGTGTGGGGCCGGGGGGATGCCGGGGGGACAGTGGGGTGTCAGGGCCGTGCTCGGAGTGGGGCAGACCCCGCTGCTGGCAGCGTTCCCCGTGCATGCAGCGGGTGCTTTCCAATAAACTCCTCGTTGCAATAAAAGGGTTGGCGGCATCAGCCCTCTCTGGCTCCCGGCATGGTGGCATCGCAGGGATGTGTCCCCAGCCCGGTGGCACAGCGTGCGGTGGGGCGAGGAACGCAGCTGGGAACGCCTGAGCTAGCGGGATTTTGGGACAAGGCTCCGGGGAATCGCGTCTGGCAGCAAAGCTGGGGGGCGAGGAAGTGGTTGGGGGAGACTTTGGTCTCTCCTGTGGCATCTCGTCAGCATTCTTCCATGCGCGTGGGTGGCGAGTCGGAGGTTTTCGTCTCGGAGGGGGTGGGGGGAGGATTGCGAACGCTCCCTGTCCGCGGGCGATTGGAAACTGCTGCGCGTTGGGCCAGCGCTGGAGCGGCGGCGAGGGCGGCCAGGGAGCTGGGCAGCAGGCTGGGTGCTCTGCCCTCCTCCTCATCCTCCTCCCCAGGCCCGAGGGCTGGTTTATTTTTAGGTTTAAAACCCGAGCTTTCCTTAGCGCCTTGTTAAAGCTCCCGCTGGGAGCAGGGGCCATGTGTCCGGGCAGGGTCTGGGGACATCCGTGGGGAAGGGGCCGGAGAGGAGCACCAGTCCCAAGATCTCCCGGTCTGGCAGCATCCGTGACACCTGAGACAGCAATGGGCTTTCTGCTTCCTCGCCTTCTCCTGTTCCCAGCAGGAGGTTGTACATTCTATTAAAGTTCAGCCGTACGTGTATCTGGCCTAAAAATAAAAGCAAGTACGAGCCAGATCTCTTTCGGCAGGAGGAGAGGCTTAAACCTGACACTCCTGTGTTGTGCTGGCCTCTCTCCTGGCCCCTCTCTTAGCTGCCGCTGTGCCAACCAGCCCTGAACTGGGTAAACTGGGAGCAGTGGAGGGGCAGGCAGGGGGGAGCACAGCGGGTCCCAGCCCCTTCCAGTGGTGAAGCCTTTAGGAGGGTCTTCCTCTTTGCCGCAGGCTGTAGTTACGTAGAAGATGGGGGCTTTTGCGCCTAAACAGGACCTCTCAGTAAAGAGGCAAGGGACGTTTCAGTAAAGAGGGAACGTGGGCAGCACTAGGAAGGGGTTTTGGGGAGAAGGGGGCAGTTTTCTTCCCCGATGAGTGACATCCAGGAGCACGGCCTGAGGCTGAGGCTGGATTCGCACTTTCTCGCAGAGCTTGCTCACCAGGCTTTGGTGATCGCTCACAGTTTGTGTGCAGGAAGAAAAGGGGGGGGGGGGCGGAAATAATCTTTTGAGGTCCTATGACTCATCTTTAGCTTTTTCTTCTAGACCTAAACCAGACCCGTCCACCCCCATGGTGTGGGGCTGAAGGTCCTGTACAGCCAAGCGCAGCGTGACGGTGGTAGGGCTGACTCAGAGGCGAGGAATACTGCGTGACCTGGTTACTGGGGCTGTACTGGGCAGCTGCTGGGGTGGCTGTACGCATGCTCTTCGTTATAATAGCGTGGTTGAGAAGGTCTTAAGAAGTTATAAGGCGGGCTGCAGTCGAGCGAGTTCCTGGTAATGACACGAGGGCTGAGGGATGGCGATTTGCAGCTGCCTGGGAAGATGGCACTTCCAGACCGAGGCAGAATGACAGAACTCGTTTGGCCACATCTGGGAGCCGGGAGATCAAAGGCCCCGGCAGTGAGTCACGGCGGCGCGGCGAGGGGTGACGCTGCTCCCCGGGGACGAACGGGCTGGCGAAACCCGGGAGACCTGTTGGTGCAGGGCAGGGCATCCCGCAGCCGGGCTGTGGGTAACCATCCGCAGGGTTTTCTCCTCTCCCTGCCCAGTTCCTAATGTTGGGATTAATCCTTCAAACCACAGCATCGCTTCCCCGGGGCGAGCCTGAGCCCCAGCCCTCCCGGGGAGCTGTTCGCGAGCGGGGTCGGTGCACGGGGACAGTCGCCCAGCCCTTGGTGGGATCTCCAGGGGTGGAGGTGCAAGCCCTGGCACACCGTGGGGGCCTCCTGGGTGCCAGGGGAAGGGGCTTCCCAAGGACCTGGCTGAGGCCAGGAGGTCCCTGCTGCTGCTGCTGCTCCCCAGGGCAGGCATAGGGTTTAATTTTGTGGAAGTCCTCAGAAAAACGGGTGAGGCTGGTTGCCCCTCTCCCATGCTTCGGTGGCGGCCATATGGCCGTGTGCGGCTGGCGTAGTGTGAAGTGGGGAGCCGAGGGGTTTGGGGACCCCTCCTGTACCCCTGGGGATGCAGCAGCAGCAACTTGCAGCACTTGGTGTTGCCTGGGTCAGGAGCACGCCCAGCCATGGTCCCGTGGGGACCCAGGTGTGGGGAGGTGGCTGGTATTGGGGCTCCCAGCTGCAAAATGGGTTTGTGGGGGCACAGGGTTAGCTGGGGCATCAGGTCCTGGGGTGCAGGGAGGAAGAGGCTTCCTCCCACCCAGGGACTAACCACAGGCTGTAACTTCATCTCTTGGCTGTTTGCTTTCAGTTTGTCATTTTTCCAACCGAGTTGGAAAAGTGAGAGGTGGGAAGAGGGGGGGTCTTCAGAAAACGCCGGGGTTGGTGTCAGGTCTGGTGGACTGAGCACCCCCTGCCTGCCTTCCCCTGCACCCCCCAACCCCGCATTGTGGAGGGCTGCAGTTTGCCTCCTTTCTGTCCCGGCTGGGGATTAATCTGCATGACAATTAGCGGGGCTTGGCGGGGAGGTCTTGCTCTTGGGTTCCTTGGGCATATTCCTGCCGCTGCCGCTTTCCCGTCCAAGTGGGCGCCCAGCCGCCGCTGTGTCCCCTGCCAAAGTAATTCTTTGCTTTGGAACCGGGAGACGAAATCTCCTCCGTCTTATTTTGGAGGGGTCAGGGAAGGAGTGGGAACCCCGCTGATCCAACCTTGTTCCCTTTTAACCTGCCTCTCCCTCTCTCCTCCTCCCGGCCCCCCGTCCTCCGGATGAGCGGGGCTGCAGCCAGGGCACGAGCGTCCAAACCGAAGCAAAGCCGAGAAGCACACGGGGCCAAGCGGGGAACCTGATCCGCTTCCGTCGGATCGTTTAACATCTGCAGCATCCCATGCTCAGGGTTTGGGTTCGTGCCTCTTCTGGTGCTGTTTGGCTTTTGCAATGCCTGCTGGTGTGCCGGGCTCCGCTGCTTACTGCTTTCCCATTTCCTTGGGGTTTTTGGGGGTGTTTTTTTGGGACTCTGGTCGTGGCTGCAGCATCCAGCTTGCAGCATCCAGCTGCCGACCTCTGGGTGGGCAGCCGGGGTGGGAGAGCTGCGGTGCGGGCAGGCAGAAGGTGAGCGCTCGCTGCCTGCGCCTTGGCCCCCGCCGCCGCTGCCCGCGCCTCATTGTCTCACTTCTCTCTCCATTCCTACGCCAATTAAAGAGCCGTGTTGCCATTCATGGCCCTTATGGTTTTGTTCAGTTGTCTGTCAGCTCTTGTCAAGCCCTGTCCCCTTCCCCTCCCCCGTTTTCAAAAACAAAACCCCTGACAAACCCCCCTTTGAATCCCCTCTTACCTCACTCCCAGCGTGGGGCCCCATTGACGGGAGATGCCGGCGGCGGCGGCGGGGAGACCGCTCCCCACGCTGCCTTTGTGGGCTGCCGGCAGCCCCCCCGGCCCCCGGCCTCCCCGCTTCTTGACAGCATTAATTAGATAACTCGGCTCGTCTTTATTTCTCCAAGGGGAGGTGCGGGACGATATTACTTGAGAGAGAAAATACAGCTTTTTTTCCCTTTATTTTTTGGCCAACCCCTTGGTTCCATCGCTGGCGGAGTTGCTTATTGTGTTGAAAAATAATGAGTTGGCGGGGGTGCGTGTGGGGCAGGGGGCGAGCCCAGGGGACCCCCAATGCTCCATATTCTGGCCAAACGGCGTCTGCACCCTGGGCTGGCGCTGGCGGGAGCCCGGGGTCCCCGGAGCCGCACGCCACCGGCTGTGGAGAGCGCTGCAGGTGGCAGCAGCAGCCTGCGCCAGTGGTCTGGCCCCAATTAAATCTCCTCCAAACTTCCTCAATTACCAGCTCTTTTTTATTTTTTTTACCCCCCCGCGCAGGGTTTGGATTCGTATCAGTTGTTTGCGTGGTTTGGGTGCAATGTCTGAATGCACCGGGTGCTGCACGGAGGTGGGAAGATGGAGCAGCACATGGCTGCTCACATCAGCGCCTGGCTCCTGCGAGGGCTGTGAGCCTTCCTCCTCCTCCTCCTCCTTGGGGCGTTGGGGTGGTCGGCAACCATCTCCTTAAGTGGTGGATGAGCATTGGGAGGCATCCTGGCTGAGCCCCCGAGGGGACAAAGGAAAAAAAGGGGACAAAGGAAAACATTCACCTTTTTGTGGGTGCTTCCCTTTGGCAGCGCTTGGCTGTGGCGCGGCAGTGGGCTGGGGGTCCCCCCTCGTCCCCCACCGCCTGGACACATCTTCTCCAGCTGCGGGGAGGCAATTAAAGCCCCGACATCCCCATCCTGAGTGAGGGGGTGTAGCAAGAGCGAGTGGGGGGCACCGAGCAGCTCGAGGGCTGGCATGGGAACTCCGCTCTGGCGAGTCCCGGCATGGCGGGGCCCTGTGCCGGTGGTTTCTGCGGTGGCTCTGCTATCGCTGGTGCATGCTCTGGCCTCTGCGGGACGAAGCCCGAAGCCACCCAACCTCTGCTGGGTGTTTGTGGGTGGCCAACGGGTCGTGATCGGGATGGGGAGGGAGGAGAGGCGGCTGGAAACACGGAACTGCCGGTCCCTGCCGCGGGAGGGAATGGCAGAGCTTTCTCCCCCGGCTCCCTGCCTGGCTGGGTGCTTTGGTGTTCACCCCTGGTCAGCCAGCGCCATGGGTTCTCCATCAGCCGTCCTCTTTGGGGCTGTTTGGGGCTGCTCGGGTGCTCTCCGATGGCGCGTACCTTTGCCATGCTCTAATTACCTGGACGGCTCAGGGAGAAAGCCCTTCCCGCAGCCCTGCCGTGGCACAGGAGGGCTCTGAGTCACCGGGGCCAGCCCTGGCTGCTGGCGGCCATGGGGCCGGGGACGTCGCCGGCTGCGGTGGCAGCCGCCGGCCACGGGCGCCGAGGTGTGGCCAGCACCCAGTGACACCCATGCCTGCTTTCCCGAAGCCTGGCTGCTGACCCGTTTTCTGCCGCATCCTTGATGGCTGGAGCCCTCTTCTGCTCGGTTTCTCCTCGGCTGGTTATAACTTCAGTGTAACCGCTGCCGGAACCGCTTGGTCCAAAGGCACACGGGAGCAGAGCAGAATCCTGAGCTTGGCAGCAGGAAAGCCGGCGCAGAGGGCAGAAGAGACCTGTGGGGATCGTCCTTTTTCCCTGGTGATCTCTGCTAGTTGTCCCTCATCTGGACTGCCCCAGCCATGGCATCTGGTGCAGGACAGTAAAAGCAGAATCTGTACGGAGGGACTGCGGTGCTGCTTGGTGGGTGGCTTTTTTGGCTGAAGAGCACCTCCGCTAGTGGAAACGTGCTCGGTGGTGGTGGCGGGTGACGTTTTGAGTCAGCCCTTGCCCAGTGTTTCTCTGGATTCCTTCTCCCCTGGGAGAGGTCTGCGCTGGAGACCAGACCCTTCTCCAAGCTGCAGGTTTGCAGTGGGAACCTTGGTCCTCCTCCTAGCTTCCCGTCGCAGAAAGACACTGCAGTTGTGTGTGTTTTCATGGTAAAATAGGTTCTCTCTGGCCTTTCTCCTTGTGCTAATCAGGTGCAACTGGGCCGTCCCCCTTTACATTTTGTAAGAGCTTGGTCTTCAGAGTTACAGCGGCGACTGGGCAACCTCTGAACAAAGCTCGAAGAGGTGTGATGGGATCTCTCCTGCTCACTTGGCCTTCAGTGATTGCAGCTGGTTAGGGAGACTTACGGTACAAAGTGTTGAGTGCGAGGCTCATGGTTACTAAACCTCTGTGTGAAGCATTGGAGCGGCCTCCTGGCATCACCAAAGCCACCGGCTTCCCTGCGGAGAGATGCTGGGAGCCGTGTTGGGGCTGGGGCTGGCACTTGAGCATGGACTCGCCTGCGCTGTCTTGAGTATCACGCCTCTTTCTGGGCTGAGATGGGTATTTTGGTTTCGTTTCCCCCCTGCAGCTGGTGTTTCTTTGCCTTCCGCTTAATTTGAACCCCGGCTTGACCGTGACCTGGAGTAGGTCACGGTGTGGAGCTTACCGGGGTGCCTGCACCGGGGGCACTGGCTCGAGCATCTTTTAACTTCATCTCAAAAAATGGCATCCCTGGCAACTGGGCGGGGGGGGGGGTTCAGTTTTGGGTGGGGTGGGTGTTTTTACCAGCCTGTGCCAAGCCTTCCAGCTGGTAGTAGAACAACAGGGGGGTTTTGGGGAGCAATGGAGTTAGAAAATGGCATCCCCGTACAGGGGGGGTCAGGGCGCGCGTTGCCATGGCAACCCGTTTATGCCTCACTGATGCGTCGTGTAAATCCGTTTGGAAACGAGAAGGGCCTTTTGTCTTTGGGAGGGTTGAATGGGCCTCATTAAACCTGAGATGTGGAAAAAGGGCCTTAGAGTGCGTCTGGGAGGGGGACGGGATGGGACGGCCCCGTGGGGCGGCTGCGGGGGCTCGGCAGAGGCGGTTCCCCTGCCCGGGGATGGGGGATGGCAGGGAGCTGGGAGGGCTGGAAGGTGCCGTTGTGAATAGCTGAAAAATACCTCTTTGAGCAGCGGAGGCTGAAGGAGTGAAGGGGATTTGAGGCCGTTTTCAGAAAGAGTTACCTGAAATTGCCGGGTTCTGTGCTGACCACCTTGGCTCCAAAAGGATGCAGCAGAAATAGAAGAGGACCGCAGAAGGGCAATGAAAATAATCATACATGGATTAGCAGGGGGGAAAAAAAGATCGAAGGCGCTTTTTAAAGGAGACTAATAATAGAAGAGCACATAAAAGAAGTGGGATCTAAAAGTGGGGATTCGCGTGCTCCTATTTACCCTCTCTCACGGTGACGAATAACTTGACTGAACGAGCAAGAAGGCGACAGATACAGATGGGAGGCAGAGGAGAGCGGGGAACCTTTTTATTCGAGTTCTAATTAACTTTCTTCCATGGGATAGCTTTGTTCCCAAGAATTTAACAGGAGTCGAAAAGGAGAAAGGGTCCTGCGCCTCCGGGCACCAGCACTGCTCCGGGAAAGGGCTGTGGATGCTGCTGGTGTACTGGGATGGTGTACTGGGATGAGGTGGGCCACGGATTAAGGGTGGGCCATGGGTTAAGGATGTAATTCTTGTGTTCTAATTGTCCTCGGTTCTCGAGAGGTGAAGTGAGCTGGGTGGTGGGCTGTGGTGTCCCGCAGGGTTGGCTGGGGACCCCCACTGATGTGCCAGTGTCTGCGGGCAGCCCAGCCCTGCCTGGGATATCGCCGGGAAAACCTGCCCCTGTCCCCATGAAATGGGATTCTGATGCTCTCAGTTCAAGCTCACAGGGGACCGTGTGGTTGTCCATGTGTGGTTTGCTCTGACGATGCTCTTTGACTTCAGCCATGGCAGCGGTGCTGTGAAGGTACCGCTGTGATGGTCCCAGTGTTTGCTACCAAGTCCTGATGTCTCTTGCTCGGTGAAAATAGGGGTTTTGGCAAACGCAGAGGTGGCTGGGCGTCACCGGAGGAGCTTTGGAGCGATGGCCGGAGCGTGAGCTCTGGAGGGACCCTCCGATGGCTGGAGTGTGACCTGGCTCTGCAGCATCAGGGGGTCTGGAGGACTCCTCTGGGGAGAGGACTGATTCCTTCTAGCCGGTGGCTGGGTGTCGTGGGCAGAGAGAGTCCCCTGTGCCTGGGCAGCTGCTGCGAAACGGTGGTGCTGTGTCCCACAAAAGTCAGTAAGAACGAGGCAGAGAGGGGCAGGCATTTAATTTTGCGTGCAGTTAGGCATCGGTGAAGCTCTTGCGGGTTTCGGAGTGTTTTCCAGGAGAACACACTGAGTTTTGGCTTTTTTACTGGATCTCTTTAGCTTGCAGAGCCATGTCCCATCCCTTTTCTGAGGTGGTTCCCAGCTGGTGTGAGCTGCGGTGGCTCGTGGGAGCTGTGGTCCTGCTGGAAGGTCCCGTATGCTGTGTTGGTATGGAGGGCTGTGCCAACGTGGCCTTCAGCTGCCCAGGCACCAGGAAAACGCACGGCTCCTGCATACTAGAAAAGGCCACGTGCACCTCGGTTATCGCTGCCCTCCTCTCGCAGCGCCTCGCTCTGCCGGGCATCGGCAGCCTTCCTGCAGCCTTCACTGCCAGAAGTAGATGTCCTCCTTGTAAGATCCAGTTATTTTTGGATTTCTTTGAAGAAAACAGTGCTTAGCATATGTCATCTTGTATGTATGTCAGCATTAATGCTTTTAGAGCATCTTCTCCAAGGAGGAGATTGTTGTTAAATGTTGTTCTGTTTTCTGCAAAGCCTGAAATAAGGTGGGGTGCATCGTGTTTCTTGGACATGGGGAAGGGTGGTGCTGCCCCAGAGATTTTGTAGTTCACGTGGTGCGAGGAGTGCCTGGGCTCAGGGGGAGAGAGGTTTTTGGAAAGTGAGTCGGCCCATTCTTTTAAAAAAATATATTTTCAAGGAATTAACCGGTCATGTTGTCCCTAAGGAAGAGCTGAAGGACTGCTAGCATGTTTGTAAAGGTGCCGGATACCTTATCTGCAGGCCACTTGTGTTTGCAGTTATTGCTGTGAGCATGTCAGCTCGTCCACATTCGACCGTGACCCAGCCTGCTAGCTTGTGCGTGCCCGTGCGGACAAGAGCAGCCTGCATGGTGTGTGTGGAGGAGGGAGGTATCATGCCCGGTACGACTCCTGAGCTTGCTCCGACCAAACTTGCATGGTTTTCCTTCTTACCCCGTGTTCCTGGGCTTGTTGAGCCTCTAGCAGCGGTGGCATGGAGCCGGTCATCCCTGTGCAATGTCCGTGGGGGTCTGCCGGTTGGAGGAACCCTGGTGCTGCTGGAACTCCTCGGCGTGGCTGGTGTCCCACGGGCCAGCCCGGGAAGCCGTGGGGTTGGGATCTGGCAGGTGGTTTGCCGGGAGCCTCACCACCCTCCCACGCGGCTGCTGCTCCTCGAAGCCGAGGTGTGAGCTTTTTGGCTGCCGGTGGAGGGACAGCATCTCTCTGCCTGGGGTTGCACCAGGGTTCCCGGTCATCCTCGGTGTGCGGAGCCGTCGGGTGGGTCTGTGCCCGGCCGTGCCGAGGTTGAACCGAAGGGGCAGCCGGCACCGCGGGGCCGGTCTGTGCTCACCCAGGGAACACGCCGGTGCCGCGGTGTGGCTTCAGCTCCTGCCTAGGCGCAGCCCGGGGACGCGATGGCTGCGATCCATCCCTGGACCCCAGGCAGCCCCACTGCATATTTTGAGGGATTATCATCTCTTATCACCCCATTCCTCTTCCTCTCCCAGCAAACCATCTCCATGATGCCAGGGCAGCCGCCTCTGACACCGGGCACTGGCTGAGCCCGTGGCCCTTCCAGCAGATCCCACCTGTAGCCCCTGGGTCACTTCACATTCCACTGAAGCTTTTTGGAGCCCTGAGCTGGTGCTGGTGAGAGCGAGGGCTGCCCGACCCACACAGGGTTGGGGGTCCCCCCCAGCGGCCCCCCCAGCTCGGGGCAGGGGAGAGGCTGCTCTTTAATCCCCTCTCTCTACTCCCGCATCCCGGCATCCTGCTGCCAACAGAGCTCCCCTTGTTTACCCAACTCGGAGGAATCGGTTTACGAGGCTCACAAATACCCTTTTCACCTTTCCCATCAGAAAACACCTCCTGAAACAATGAGGAAATTGGACGCCGCCACCTGATCGCTCCCAAGGAACCTGCAGGGCCGGGAGCTGGGGGCCGGGGGTGCGGCAGCAGGGATGCCTGGCCGGGGATGCTCCTCAGCGGCCGGCACGGCTCTGCGGGTGGGCAGCTGCAGGTGCCACCCAAAAATCACCTTGAGGGGCTTTAGGTGATGAAGCCGCCAATAACTGGAGTGGAGGCAAGCGCTCCCCGCCTGGCACTCTCTGCTCAGCTGGGAGCAGTTTGCAGCATGGGCAAAAAGTTCTTTTTTTTTAAACTTTAATGGCTGTAGTTAATCTTTCCCACCACCTTTGACACCAGGAGAAAGGATGCTGAGATGTTATCTGTGAGCTGAGCCGCTGTCCTCCTCCCAAACGGTGGAAGAGGTGGAGGAGGGCAGTCGGGGGGAAGGTGCGTGCGTGGGGGGACCCAGCTGGGTGCCACGGGTGGTTGGGGTGCCCGGTGCCTGCTCAGGGCTTCCACGGCAGGGCTCCTGCATGTGCTGTGCAGGATTAGCCCCGAAAACGCTGGGAACTTGCCGGCGGGGCACTGGTTGTGGGTCTGTCATCCCCTTCCCATTGCAAGGGGCGTGCTGAGCCGGGGCGGATCGTGGGCAGGGGTCTGCTCATGCCCCCGAACGGGGTCGGAAACTGGGCTTTGGGGAGGTTATGGCTTTGAGCAGCAGCCGTCCTCCCTCTCGGCGCCCTGCTGCTCTGCCGGACCAAATTCACGTTGTCTAATAGAGCGCGTGTCCGGGGCCGTGTCCTGGAGCGCGTTATTATGCAGGTGTCAATCTTAGTTTCAGCGTTAAGGTTGAGTTGAATTTTGATTTTTCTTTTCTTCCCTCCCCACCTTAAAACAGGGAAATCAAACTGCAGTGTATGGAGGATACAGCACGTGCTCTGAGGGCATGATGAATTTCCCTGTTAATTTCAAAGGAGATCTGTTCATTCTTCCCAGTTAAGATAAATTTGAAGATGTGTCCTTGTAAAGACAAGTCAAGAGTGTAATTCTTTTCTGCCTTCACCGGTCCTTCTGAAGTAGAATTTCTCATACCCAGAACTTGCTGTAATACTGCGTACGGGCAACTTGCGACAATTTTTGGACACTTTTTTCCCTGCAAATGTTGCTTTTCACCTTCTGTATTTTAAAGGAGAATTTCCTGGAGAACTGGCCTCCCCCACGATGGGAACCATTGTCAGTCTTCCCTAGGACGGCTGTCACAAGCCATTGCTTGCGACAAAGCAATGTATTTTTGGGGGAAAAAAATCTCAATGTACAGTTAAGAGCCCAAAGAGCAATGAGAGAGGTGTTACACTTCAGGGGTTTCTCATCACCGCTCGTGCTGCCCGGCCTCTCGGCTGGGAGACAGCCCTGCTTTTGGAGAAGAGGACACTAAGGGGGAAACGGAGGAGAAAAAATCAGGGAAATTGGAGGACAAAGGGTAAAACGTGTGTGTGCGGGCAGGAGTGCGGCGGGCAGGGAGCAGCGGTCGGAGGGAGCACCCCCAAAAGCCACACGCACCACAGTGCCTCCGCATGCGATGAAATGCCGCCTGCTTTGGCTGGTAGCTCTGTCTTGCTCCTTGTTCATGTAGGAGATCCTGAAAATGTTCCTGGGCTAATTCCCAGGCAGAAGCTGTGTGCTTCTGAAGCTGAGACTGAGTGTTCGCAGAAGAAACACAGCTCGTAATTTTATCCTCATATAAAACAAACATAGGCCTTCTTTCTGCGTTTTCTAGGATGAAGAAGTGCCAGGAGGATGCGGTGCTGGGATGTTCTCAGCTCCCTTGATTGCTCTGTGGCCTCTCCCCTGCTTAAAAATCAGCTTGACCTGATCCCAGACGGCCGTGCCATCAGTGCGGGCTGGTGTCGCGTGGACCGGTCGGTTCGCAGGTGTTGGCCAAGGCTTTGGCCAAGGAGGTGTGATAGGTCCTCCTGGTATGGAGATGGGGGACAGATAGCAGCCTTCTCCTCCTGCTCCGGCGTTGCAAGACATCTGCTGGACTTGTTTGTGGCTTCCTGTTTGGCATCTCCTGGGCAGGCGGGAGCTGGCAGGGGCTGGAGGAGGGAGTTTGAGTCACTTGGGAGTCCTGTGCCAGAAAGCTTCTGACTCAGCCCGGCCGTGGAGAAACGAGTGTGGGATCCAGCTGCCTCTCGGGGTGGGAACCCGTGAGCGAGCGTGCAAGTGTTCACTTGCGCTGCATGTCTGCGGCCTGGCGCGGGGTGGGGAGGGTGAGCCAGGGCAGGGAGGGGCAGGGGCTCCTTTGCATCTCCTGCTACACGGCTCCTGGGATTGCATCAGGGCTCCGGCCGTGGGTGGGGGAAGCCTTTATCTCTCCCAAGGCTTTGGAAGCGGCGTGCTGGCCGGAGGCCAGCTGACCTACTTGGTAGCGTTCAGGCAAAGCGCGGCTCATGGGCCGGCAGCGCCAGGGATGGAGCCGGGCTCCGGCACGGCACAGCACGGTGCAGGCGTTCTCCTGCCACCCATCAGTTGCTGCGTCCTGTGCAGGCTGTTTAGGGGTTAAGTTTCCTTCTTTTTTGTGAGGCTGCTGCATCGCCTTCCTCCAGAAGTCATGACTTTTACAAAAATTGCTTCCCGCAAGCTTGCATGGCAAAGGCGCAGCCACCATACGGGCGGTGCTGGGCTTGGGATGATCCCGACTGTCCCCCCGTGGCCATGGTGCTGCTTCGGGTACCGCTGGAGCCGGCGTGGTGGAGGCAGGAGCCGCAGCCTGGTGGGGAGGATGGGGCAGATAACCTGCCTGAATTCAGCTCCCGCATTCGGAGCAGCGTGGGTGAAGGGGACCGTACCCGCCGTCCCTGGGCCTTGCCGCCGCTCCTGGGGCTGGGTGAGGGCGGGCACCAGGGCTGCCCCCTCCAACCCGGCGAGCTGGCAGAGAGGTGCAGCTGATGTCTGTCTGTCTGTTCTGACCGTCCCTCCCGCTGCTACAGCTGGCACCGAGCTCCAGAGCCCTTGCCAAGGGCATCGGGGTGTGCGTGGGCTCGGGCTCCGCCTGCCTCCTCCCAGCCCGGCCGGTTGGCGTGCAGATCTGCCGGGGCTCCCGCAGCCAGAGGCCTGGAGCCTGGGCTGCTCAGGCGCTGGTTTCAGCTCCGTGGCTTCTTGCTAAGACTTGTACCAGAGCCACGGAGCAGGTTGGTCTTGTGTGTTTGATCTTCCTTCCGTGGTGCCTGCAGCCTCAGCCGGTGCGGCTGGCTGGGGGAGAAGGTGTCCTCGTGGCCCCGTCCGATCGCTGGGGTGGGATGGGGCAGGGACCGGCCGTGTCCGGGAGCAGGAGGGAAAGCCACGGACGTGCAGCCTGCCAAAGCACATGCTTCGGGTTTTGCCATGCCCAAATTACACGAGGGAGTTGCAGCAGAGATAACTTTGCAGGAACATCCATTCCCACCTTATCTTCCATCAAGAACGCGTTACATTGCCGACATCAAAGTGGATGCTCTGCTGCTTCCCTCCTTGTTGCCCTAATCCTCTACTTCACACTGGAAAAAAAAAAAAAAAAAAATCAGAGTATTGCTCCACAATAATGAAATCCAAATGCTAATTATCAGCATATTGCCTTCCTTCCCTTTGGAATGCCCTGCCTTCCAGCCCCAAATAGCTTTCCTCCCTCCTTGCTCCTCTCCATCCGGTTCTCCCACGCTCCTGGGCACGCCGTTGAGCCTGGCTTGGTAGAAGTTGTCCTGCAGGATGCTTCCCTCCCTTCCATTTAAGGACTGGAATTCCTCAGGGAGCCGGGGCGTGGAAGGGATCCCTCCCCGCGCCCCATTGTCAGGACTTCTCCCCATGCCTAATTATCGCCTGTCCCTGCAGGAAGCTCCTTGCCTGGCCGTCGGGCAGAGCCACGGCGTCTCCAGCCCGCCTGCTCCGCAGCCCTTTGTGGGAAGACTCCATTCCCATTTGGGTGCCAGGCTTGGGTTTGGGAAAGGTGCTCACCCTCATCGCGGCAGGAGGGCTGGGGAGTGGGACTGGACCGAGGGAGCCCCTGTTTTTGTTGGTGGGAACCTGCACCGGTGCCTTGCACATGCAGTGACGGTGAAGGAAGAGGAGAACTTGATTTTGGTGTCAAGAAACGTCGTGTGGAGAGAAAGCAGCAGAGTTTAAGCATGAAATAAATTGCGTGAAAGCGGGGCTCTGCACGGGGTGGGACGGGCTGGCATGGCCCCCGCTGCCTGGGCTCGAGCGTGTGGCTAACCTCTCGCCCTCCTCTCTTCCAGGTTCATGACTGGGAAGGGGCTGGTCATCTACCCGGAGATTGGGGATAAACTGGACATTATCTGCCCCAAGGCGGAGCCGTCCAAGCCTTACGAGTACTACAAGCTGTACCTGGTGAAGAAGGACCAGGCAGATGCCTGCAGCACCGTCATGGACCCCAACGTGCTGGTGACGTGCAACCGGCCCGAGCAGGAGATCCGCTTCACCATCAAGTTTCAGGAGTTTAGCCCCAACTACATGGGCCTGGAGTTCAAGCGGCAGCAGGATTACTTCATCACATGTGAGTCGCCCTCCTCTTCCTCGCCGCTGTCCCTGGCTCGGGGGGGCCGCAGGGGCCTGGAGAGTGTCGCCAGGCGCTTGTTTGCGACTTGGCCGGTGCAAAGAGCTGACACGTATGGAAAATATTTCCCGCTGGATGGGAGAAGGGGGAGGAATGTCTCGCTGGCTGAGCAGGTCACTGGCCTGTATCTGGCTGCTGTGCTGTGCCTTGTGCCCCCTGCCCGCGGCCAGGAGCGGGAGCGTGTCCCCCAGCCGGGGTCAGCCCTGGCATGGAGGGGCAGCGCGTGTCTGAAGCACCATCACGCCCAGAGCTTAATTTTGCTGCCATCTTCCTCTCAGGCTGGAGGTGTTGCAGGGCATTTCTTGTAGGGCTTTGCCCTGGGGAGCTCCCGGTGGGGCAGTTGGGATCGCAAGGGACGGTGACCGAAGAAATGCTCGTCCTCCTCTCTGGGTGCTGCCTCCGAGAGCAGCCCCGGCAGCGGGAAGCCACCAGTGGTGCCCAGTGCTTGCTGTGGTCTAAATGGCTGTAAAATTCTGTGTGCTGGCTTCTTCACGTTGTTTCTCGGTATAGCATGGTTTTACGGAGGGGAGAGGGAGGACGGGCTGAATTTTCTCAGAGCTCGTGGTCCGTGTGTGCAAGGGACCATTGCACGAGGATGTGTCTGCCTGTGCCGGCTCCTGCGTGGATGGAGGGAGGACTCTGGGGAGCTTGGCGCTCCCTCGGCAGCCGGTCTGGCCGCGCTGGGGTCGGCAATGCCTGCCAGCTCGCTCTTCCCCTGCTCGGCTTCTCAACCTCGCTGTTTCTGCCTGGCTTGGCGCATGGTGTGCGAACCCGCGGCAGAGCAGCCGGCAAAGGGCACGGTGGCCACGCGGCTCATCTCTCCCCTCGCCGTCACATGCCGCGGGCTCGCCGGCGAGCGGCCCGGCATAGAGGTCAGCCACCCGCGTGGGCGGCGAGCGCCGAGCCGTGGGAGCCGGTGCTTTCCAGTCAGTAAACAATGTATTTTTAGCTGAAATCTTTGCCCTTGGAGGGGGGTGGTAAGGATGTTGCAGGCAGCTGGGGGCAGGAGGTGCTCTGCCGTAGCACAGTGCCGCGGTGGTGCTGCCGGCCTGGATTTCCCCAGCGAGCCCTCCCTGGGGCTGGAGCTGGCTGTAGTTTTGCTGCAGAATAATTTGAGGCTCCACCAGGTCAGCCCTGAGCCCACCCTTGCATCCTGTGGCTGAGCACAGGGTGGTAGCAAAGGGGCTCGCAGGGGTTTCTGGCCACCTCTGCCCGGCACCGTGTGGCCGCAGGAGGGGTGACGGCTGGGAGGACCTGGCGCAACAACCCACTCAGCCTGCTTGGCACGGCGGCGGTGCCGGCAGACCGCAGGCTGCACAGGGCTGAGTCACCGTTTGGCGGGGCCGGTCTCTCCTGAGAGAGGCTTTGTCACCCTCGCTGGCCGGTTCTGTGGCCGTCTGCCTGGTGTCACTTGGGGGGCACAGCTGGGGTCACCATCTGTGACCATCAGTGGTGGAGTCCCCATCCCTGGAGGTATTTAAAAGACGGGCAGACGAGGTGCTTAGGGACATGGTTTAGTAGTGGACAGGTACGGTTGGACTCGATGATCTTAAAAGTCTTTTCCAACCAAATGATTCTGTGATTCACCAGCTTTGCAGCCACTGGGGGTGCAGACGACCCTGGCTGCAAGCCCGGGCACCCCGGGGATGGGCTGGGGATGCCAGAAGCCCTAGCACAGGTCCCCTGCAGGCTCCTATCTCCATTGCCACGAGTAACCAGGGCTGGCACCAGCCTGGTGGCTCTGGGACCCTGAAAGGTCAGCCCTTCTGCTGTCCCTCAGCTGATGCAAGGCTTCGTTCAACAGCAAGCTTTCCCTGCAGAGAGCAAGGAGGGGAGGGGGGCTAAATGCACAGCCATGAATCTGCCTTTTGTACATCGGGCAAACATCTTGAAGCGCTCAGTCAGCGGCTCCTCCATGCTCGGGGGTCAAGTTCAAGCAGCGGCACGGTTGTCAAGCTAACGAGGGCTGAAAGCGGGGTCCTGCCTCGTGCCCTGCTGCTACGTCCCCTGGGACCCTCGGGCTGCAAATAGCCCCCAAAGACAAATATGTTCCCCAGAATGAGCTCAGGAGCCTAACGAAGCGCTGGGGAGGAGAAACACGGGGGTCCCTCGCGTTGCAACGCAGCCCGGCAGGAAGGTGCAGGCAGAGCAGGCAGAGAGGATTTACCAGGCTCTGAATTGCACAAGTTTGAAGGAGCTGCTTTGCATTTCGCACGAAAGCTCTTGCTTAAGTTAAATCAACCGCCCGTAGCTTTCGATGGAGTTTTCACAAGTGGCCGACGGTGTGCCGCTGAGGACAGACGCGGCTCCCCAAGGGCCCCCATGGCTTTGAGCCAGTGCCAGCTCCCCTCCAACGCTGCCAGCGCACCTGGGTCACTGTCGCTCCGGCTTGCTGCAGCTCCGATGGGATGCACAGCCGGGATTTTGCAAGCTGCGCTCTGCGCAGCTTGCAAAATCCCGGCTGTGCATCCCATCAGAGGTTTGGCTGAGGCTTTTAAAGTCATCGCGTTTTTGCCCAATCTTTTTTCATATGATTCTGCTCCCAGCAATGGGAATCTTCTCCCAGATCTAGAATTTTTTTCTGTATTTGTAATACAGTCCCGCTTTCATCCCAAGGCGGGGGGATCTCTCAAGAGACTGCCATAAAATCCTATTTAACCTCTATTTTCTGATCCCGTTGCAGCATCTCAGAGCCTGTATAGGGCTGGAATAGGGATGTGGTGAGCGGGGTGCTCAGAGCATCCCTGTGGGGTCCCCTCCTCTCTCTTCGGGGGGCCGGCAGTGCCCTCTGCCCCCTCCTCGGACCGTTTCTGACTTTAATTTCTCTTGACTCCTCTGCGCTTTGAAGCGAGCCCCCTCGGCGCTGGGAGCGAGCGGCCGCTGCCAGCTGAACTTTGGCCCCTGGGTGGGCCGAGGATGCTCCTGTGATCTGGCTGTACCCTCTGCCGAGCAGCCCCAGGAGCTCTTTCTGCCAAGAAATAAAATAGCCAAAAAAACAAAGTCAAAAGTCTCCTGAGCAGACCACCCACGTGTTGTCTTTTTTTTTTTTTTTCTTTTTTTTTCCCCTTCCCCTCCCTCTTCCCAAGCTTTGCCTTAACGCACAAAAGGTTTTTTTCTTCCTTTTCATTTGCCGGCAGCCCTAAGCTGGGGGAAGCCGTGCTGGAGCGGAGGGGAGCGGGGCGGCAGCGGGACGTGTGCCGCTTGGCCCCCCCTTCCCCAGGCGGCTGGAAAACCTCCCTGCCGGAGTCAGGGGGCTTCCCGGGGTCCCTCCGCATTCAGGGCTGCTCCCCCCTGTCGCCCTCGCCATGGATATGCCAAGCCTTGTTTAGGGCCACTTTTATCATGGAGGGACACGGCCCCAGCCCTCGGCTTAGCAATGAAAAAGGCTTTTGAAAGCAAACATAACCTCTCCCCATCCTCTCCGAAGCCTCGCACCGAGCCCCACCGAGCCCCTCCGCGCCAGCCCCAGGCTTTCGTTAAAAGCATCTTTTCTGCCGGGGCTGACGCCTCTTCCTAAGCCTTTTCATAAAGAGCAAGATGCGGCAGCTCCTGCCTGCAGGTCCCCGCTGCAGACGAGGCTTGGTGAAGGACGTGGGGCACCATCCCTGGCACGGGGCCCTGGAAGGGCAGGGAAGCTGGGAATTTGGGAATTGGTATTTTTGCTCTGTGGCAGACTTTGGGTTCAGGGCAGCCCGTGGTTTCTTCTGTCCTTGGTCTCTTGTGGCTGCCTCCCTGCCTGTCTTTGGTGCCTGGTGGGAGTCTCCTGTCCCCAGTGTCCTGTCCCCTGCCTGCAAAAGCATTGTGCGCCGCGGGCAGACGGAGGCAAGTGGGCAGTGGTGGCTCTCCCGGGCGGTGCCTCCTGCTGTGCTGCGTGGGAGGTAGGAAGGTGAGGTCCAACAGGAATGAATTCTTGCTTTTTGCCCCAAAATAAAAGTCCTTTTGGGGGTTCCTCAGCCAAGGACAAAGCCGTGGGCAGGCTGCTGGAAAGGTCCACGGAGATTCCAGGGTAGCTTGTACTTGCAGACCTGTGCGCAGATGTGAGTGCTGCCGCCGTTCCCCAGACCAGTGGTGAGGTTTGGATCGTTCACACCGTCCTCATCCAGGCAGAAGGTGCTTCTGGCTCATTAGCAGGCGTGCGGTTACTCCTCCCTTCGTCCCTGCCGAGCTGGTAGAGAAGCTGGTTGCTTGTGCATGGCTGAAATGGGAGGGAGGAATGTGTCCGAGTGCTTAAAAATAATCCCACCGATTGCTTTTTGGGCTATCAGGAGCAAAAGGCTATAGGAAGATGAAAACATAAGACTCTTCTGTGAAGGTGCTGTCCTAGAGGTGGGGTGGGGGTCCTGCTTCGCGCCTGTGGGTCATCTGCCCCAGGTCTGAGAGCCTGTCCGTCCCAACGTTTCTCCTCAGCCTTGGTTTTTACCAATTTCTGATGATTTTCTCTGCTTCCTTGGCTGTCTCCCCCACTCAAATGGGATCCCCCCCGCCAGTGCCTGTGCTCCTGGGATGCTCGTGGGCAGCTCCGGCCCCGCCACAGCTTAGCCAGCCGTGCAGGTTCGGCTCTCTCCACCTCCCCTCCTAACTCACTCCAGCTCTTAATTGTGTTTGCTGCTACTCTTTGAACTTGCTCCAGTTTTACTATCTCTGGTAATGAGGTGCCTAGATAGAGATGCATTAATCCCGATGTCCTGGCAGCGGGGCGGCGTGAGGAGGAGCTCCCGGCGCGGCTCCCTGCCACGCAGGAGCTCTGGATGCGGCCCAGCAGTGCCCTGCCTGCTGCTGCTGCCACCGTGCTCCCCGTTCTGCACCCTAGCGCTTGCTTCATCCTCGGACACGGTGGTGGCAGTGGTCCCGGCAGCCCTTCCTGTGTTTGATGGGGTGCGGGAGAGCGAAGACCCCCAGGCAAAGCCTCGCTCAGGCTTTCGGTGCTCTCCAGGCAGCTGTTTGCAGATGTGATGGGCATCTTGTCCAGCCAGCGCGGTGGTGTTTTTCCAGGTGGGATCTCTGGGCACGGCCGCAGTGTCCCACCTCTCCTGTGAGCCTGTTTAAGGCAAGGAGACCTCATTTGATGAAAATGCTAAAGTAAAAGCGAGGCCCTGGTAGATGTTTGCCCCATAAATCTAATACGTTTACTGTTTATTGTTAGTCTTTAAGCCCTGCAATCCATTTTTGATGTAATAACGTTCGTAATCCAATCTAACGCTTTTTGGCAGCAGGATTCAGCGAGACCAGATATATTACCCTGAGTGTTTCTTTAAACCCCTTGTCTTGCATTTCTGTTTTTAGATGCAATTAGACTTAACCTGGCAAGAATTATTTGTTGTAAACCATTGCTGCCTCTGTGACATGGGCTTCGTCCCCGGGCCTTTCTGCATCAGCGTTTTTCCATAGCTTGTGCTTCAGCGTGGAGAAGGGGGTCACCTATATACTGCCAACTGCCAGAATCATCCTTCCTTCTTTTTTTTGGGACGCGTTGCCATACTTGCTTTTCCGGCTGTACTCCTTCAGCTTCCGAAATAGCTGCCGTTGGTTTGGGAAGCCTTTAGCCCATGCCAGCATGTGTGAGAGTCTGCGGAGCCGCCTGAGCTCCTTTCTGCAGCCCTTGGTATTTAATGATTTCCTCCCTGGTTCCTTCTGCCCCGGCGAGCGCCGCCCTGGCTGCCCGTCCCTGATGGGTGCCGTGCCGGGGGGGCCGGCGCAGCCCCCCGGGCGGTTTGTCAGCCCGCCAGCTCTTTGCTGGCTTTCTTTGCTGATTGCATTTGAATGTGGCCACTTTCATGTGCTCCTCATCTTCCGTCCCACAACTTGTTTGGTGAAGATGAGTTGAAAGTAAAAGTGCCGTTTGATGCCGTGATGAGCGCTATGAACTTCTGCTGATAAAAACCCAATTAACCGGCTTCCTCATTCTTCACCCAAATGGGCCGGCGCTGTCCTCATCCCACCAGCTTGCGACATACCTGCGGCGACGCGGAAAGCCTGGGCGAAGCAAAGCCGTCCTGGTGGCATAACCGTCTGTTTTGGGGACTGGCTTCCCTCCTCCGTCCCCGTCCCGCTGGGAGCTGGTGGCAGAGGGTGGCTGAGACCCTCTCCTCACGGGAGATGCTGCGTGGGAGCCAGCGGGCTCGCACCGGAGACAAACGGGTCTCTAACGGTGTCCCGCTCCCAACTTCAAAGCCCAGGCGCTGGACATGTCAAACCCAAATAATGGCCCTTAGACAGCACGCGGTTCCTTGTCTTGGAGGCTTGTCTGAAGACCGTGACCACAGTAAATGCGATTTTGTTGAGCCCTGTCCCTTAAGCCTCTGCCTCTTTTCTCTTCGCCTCCTCCCTCCTGACCTTTTCGGCTCAGCGCTGTCCCCGGACAGCCCCTGGCAGCTGATCTCATAGCTCAGCCTTTCAGGGCCCTAATAGGGATGAAAAGCCCTATCAGAAAGGGCCAGTGTCCCGCACCCAGCCAGGAGGTAAATACCCAGCGCTTTGATCTGCTCCTGGGCTGGGGAGAGGGGGGCCCTGCCTGCAACAAAGACCCCGGCCAGGGGTGCTGGTGCCCGCTTAACTCTCTGGCTGCTGGGCAGCCTGGCCCCTGCCTGCATCCGGTGGGCAGCTGCCCGCAGCTCTTGCACGGCCAAGGGCTCTCCCCGCCGTGGGGAGCTGGGCACCAGGTTCTGTAAGCCCGGGGAGTTGGGCTGCCTGCATCCGAGGATGCTCTTCCCCAGGAGAAATGATTTCCAAGAGCATCTCTTTAACACTGACATGACCCTTTAGTAGAAAATGCAACGTATTTAACTCCTCGGTGCTCCTGAAAGCCAAGGTGACATGCAGCGGTGACGTGCAGCGGTGACGTGCAGCCTGGGCAATAGCAGCAAGGAGGTGACATCCAGCTGGCACCTGTGCATTGCCTGCCTGATCCTGCTCTGCACCCCTTGACGCTGCTGGGGCAGCGTGACGCTGCCTGTCCCCCCAAAAGGTGCTCCCTTTGTGGCTGTGGTTGAGGGCCAACGCCAAAGCGGTCCCTTCGGTTTTGTGGTGCACGCCGTGGCCATGCCTCCGCCGCCATCCTCTTCCTCCCCTTCCAGCCCCTGCTCCCCCCGGCACGTCTGCAGCTGGGGGGCACAGGGACCCCAGGGAATCCTCTGGAGCTGCAGATGCACGGACCATGGTGGACCCTGCTCTTCAGTGATGGGCGCTTCCGAGGGCTTCCTCCGTAACACTGGGAGAGAGTAAAATTTGTCTCCTTTTGGATTAAACTTCCAGTAAGAGACTTGAAAGGCAGAAGAAGCCTTCAGCTTGATGAAGACTTGAAAAAAATCCCGTCGTACAGGAGCGGCTGGGAAGGATGTGCAGTAGATAAGTGCAGGCAGCTACTTCCTTGGCACATTTTTTTAAATAACCACTTCTAAATCGAGACCCTCTCCCCGGGCTTTTCCCCTGGATCCCTGTTACACTCTACTGCTCCCGTACCTACGGTGCTTTCTTGCTGCCAGGGCTCCAGGAAGAGGCTTGCAGGCACCACCGCAGCTCGGACCTGGTGTGAAGGGTTGCGTGTTGTAGCTTCAGCTGCAAGCCGGGCTGCTGGGCGATCGCCTGGGGCACGCGTGTGCGGCCACGGGTGCTGGGGTGTGCGATGGCGGGTGCTGGCTGTCGGACCAAGAGCACGCTGGGGGCTCCAAAAAGCACCGCCGCACTTGGACCGTGAGACGTGCAGGGTGCGAGCAGGTTTGGCGTTAATGAATTGCGATGCGCAGCCCTTTTCCATCTCTTTAATTTCTAATGATCTGTGTTTTGAACGCCTCTCGACCAGGCTGGCTGTGCTGGGGAGGGCTGCCCAGGTTGTGTGCGGCACCTTTAAAAGCTTGCCTTTCTGGGGAGAATTGGTTTTACTCGCTATTTGAAGTTTCTTTGCCCTAGGAATGATGATTTTTCTGCTGCTGCTGTGTAATGACTGCTCTTTGATCCCGCCCGGCAGTACGGAGTGGGTGTTAACACAGCTAATTGAGAGCTGGCCACGGCACGGTGGCGGGGAGCGGCGGGGTCGGCTGCTTGCCCCTCTGCAATGGGGGTCAGCCCTAACTTGGGGGGCAGAGAGGCCCTTTCCTCCATCCTTCACTCAGCAAGTGGTCAAGTCCTCGCCTGGACAGTCAGGAGCTTCTTTAGCTTATGTTGGAAATCTCCAAATCCAGTCACTTGGGGTGTTGCTGGAGACCATTAGGTCCGTGTGCCGGTGTCCTCCTGGAGCAGAGAGCTGAGGCCACCTCCTGGGTCCTGCTGGTACCCAAGGGTGACGTGTCGGCTCTGCAGCCGGCGGCCTCTTGCTGGGGCAGCGCGGGTGCTGCCGTGCTTGCTCCCCAGGAGCCGTGGGTGCTGCTGTGCAGAGATGTCGGCGAGCTCCTGCTCCAGCTGACGTGGGATGAAGCGCTGTGAGCCGAGGGTGATCCTGCTCCGAGCTGGGCTCCGGTCCCCACGTGGGTACAACGCCAGTGGGTGCGTGGCAGCAGCGACCGCTCCCCCCATGGAAGCAGGGCTGACTCCTGTCCGGGCTGCGGGGTTATTTGCAACTCTGGGCCAGGAGTTGCACCAATGTAAACGTCCCTACTGCCAGCAGATCCTGATGCTTATGCAAAGTTTACCTTTAATTGCAGTGGGGTTTCCTCCCGGCTGTCCCACAGTGCACCCGGAGCTCCTGTCCCTCCCCGCTGCCCTGCACCTCCTCGGCTCCCCACGCTCTCCCAGGCAGAAGATATCCGCATGAATCCGCCTCTCCGGTCCCTGATAACTTTGATTTTTCTCTGAGCCACCTCCAGCCCAGCACCCAGGCAGCAATGGTGTAGCCCGAGCTTAGCCAGCCTCGGTGGGCAGCGCTGGCTCCGCATCCCTCCGTGCAGCATCTCACGTGCGAGGAGGAGCTGGCATTGGCATTGGCCTCGCCAGCGGGGGGGTGGCACTGTCCCCATGCGAGTCCCTCTCCATCCCCTTCACAACAACTTCTCAGTCAGTCTCGCAGATGTTTTGCTACCTAACTGAAGAGATTTACACCCTGTTAAAACGCAATAAGTGCTTTCCTCCTCTCCTGCTCCCAGCGGGGCCCACAAATGACTCTGGCAGAGCATCAGGTGGAGAATTACATGGCACTTTTTTCCTGACCTATAACCAGCTGCTTGGGGCTACCACAGAGACTGTGCAAATAACCTTTCTCTTCCACCGACGCTCTCTTTTTTTGGAAGGGGGTGGATAGACCTGAAGACAAAGGCTTTATTTAGTGCCCTGGTCCGCCCCAGCTGTGCAGGGAGCGAGGCTGCGCGTGCTCCCCGGTGCGGGATGGGGACACTGGGAGCTTGCAGTTTGTCTACGTGGACATCTCGGCAGCATTGGTGCAAAAGGGCTTGCGAGCGAGTAAGCAAGCAGTGGTCTTGCAACCGAGAAGTGCTTTCCGGCCTTGATGAGGTTACCTGCGATGGAGCTGTGACTCTTAATTACAATGCTAATTAGGGTTGGTTATAATTTTTCCATCAGAAAGCTGTTTTAATGGGAAATTAGGTTTTCACTTAAGCATTACTTGTGTTAAGGTGTCTTTTTCTATGCAACACTTTGGCGTTTGCCGGTTGTTCTCCCTTCGCCCCAGGAAAGCACCCTAGACAGTCCCAAACCAGTGCTTAGGTCTGGCAGCGGTGCGGTGGCACACGAGGATGAGTGTGGGTGCGTGGTGTCCGCCCTTCTTACCCCCTTAACCCGGCTGGTGCTGCTGGACCTGCGCTTTGCCAATGTAGCTGCTGCTCTTTATTAGGGATGGGGCTAATTTAACATTTTTATTTATCTTTGTGGAGGGCTGACCCTGGCCAGGAGGAGGTGGACTCCATCCCAGCCAGACCCAGTGCTATCGTTTTCATTCCTGTTTCCAGAAGCGTATTTGAACCTGGTGATTTTCACATTGTGGTGTGTTTGCTGGAGCAAGAAGCACGGGCTGGGATGTCTGGGTCCCCCAGGGCGTGCGGCAGGCGGTCCGTCCCCTGCTTGCCATGTGCGTGGGGAGGATGGAGGTGAAGCCCTGGGTTCCTCTGCTGTGCCTTGGCCCTGGCTGGTGGGAGTGGACCAGAGCGGCACAGCAGGCTTTACATTCGGCAGTGAAAATTCGTAGGGTTTTGCAACAGCACAAAATGGTTATTATAGCCAATTCAGCCCAAATCAGCACCATTAGGTCGTTTCCTCATGCCTTGCTTGGAGACCCACCAGCACTTGGCCGTACCTGCTTGCTCCTCCTTGATGGAAGGACTCGGTCCGCAGTTGCGGTGGGCAGGCTGGCATTTCCCTCCCCAGTGCAGGGAGAGTTGCGTGTTTTTATATGTAAAATCTATTTATTTAGCCAACAATTCCAGGGCTGGGCGCGTGGTGTTGGTGGGTGTTAGCATCCCCCTCCCCTCTAGCCGCACACGGGTGCTCCAGGGCTTCCCAGGAGGACGTACCACTTTGGAGAGCCGAAATCCCCGGCAAACACCACGGCCATAAATGGGACCTTTGTGTTGGCCGGCAACTGGGTTTGCCGTGTGCCCCTCCAGCTCCGCGCCCTGCTCGGCGTGGGCGTACGCCGGCAGATGGGCCGGTGCGGCTGCGCCCGCGGGAGTTGGGTTGGGAGCGTGCTGCTCTGCTGCGGCTCCCGCCGTGCCAGCTGAGCCCTGAGAGCCGCCTCTGCTCGCAGCTCGCAGCTGCTCCGGGGGGTTGAGGCCGTCAGCAAAACCGGAGCCATGGGCTGGAGGGAGCTGCGGAGGCAAACTGTGCGCCCACGCCTGGCTCTGCGCATGGAGCGGTGGCGGTGGGAGGCTTCTTGGCTACGCTGGAGGAGCAGCGTGGCCGTGAACCTCGGCACGCCATCGCCCAGCGCACGCTGGCTTGGATCCCACCGCTGCTTCTCCAGCAGCCTGCGGTGGTCAGCCCTGCTGGGACCCCTGTTCGTCCCCTGCGGAGGCAGAGGGGAGAACACGAGCTCCACGTCCCTTCGGTGGTGTTTCCCTGTCCCCAAGAGTTGCTGTGCTGCGGGCAGAGGGAACCTGAAACCGATTGCTGGGACTTGAGGAGGGTTTGCCATCCAGTGCTTCGAAAACTCAGCTCCTGCAGTCCTGGGACGGGCTGTTTTCTGGGGAACACCTATGTTTTTCTGAGCTGCTTGGGCTTGTGGGACCCTGAGAGTGTAAACCCTGAGCATGCAGATAACAAACAGGAGGGTGTTGCTTGTGAAACTCGCATTTGGGACTTTGGAAGCTGGCAGGGCAGAGCAGGAAGGTCGTGGTGGTTGCCCCCAGCTCCAAGGATCTCCGCGTGTTTCCCACCCCATGGCAACAGCCACCACCATGCATGGAGGAGCCTGAGCAGAGCTTTTTCCTGCCAGAAGGGTTTTTTGGGGTAACGGGGAGTAGGTGATGGTGGCAGCTGCCAGGCGGGCAGGCTGGGGTTCCCTGCTCGTGGTGGTCATCTCCCGGTGCCCTCCGGGGTCGGTGGGGAGAAGGGACCCAGGGCTGTGTGGGCTGTCTGAGGCTGACCCGCGGTCGGTCTTGCATGCCCAGCGTAGGTGTGGGGGACAGAGAAATCCCAGCTGGCACCGCGGCATCAGTCCTGGCCGGCTGCGTGGATGCAGCAGTGCCATCCAACACCGTGGCATGGCTGGGGCGGTGAGCCGGGGAGGGGGCAGCCCCCTGTGCCCCAGGGCCCCCCTGGGGTTAGCGGTGCGGGGGGAAGAGGCTGCTCGGCTCTTTCCATAGCAGACCGGGAGGCTGGAGCAGCTCTGGAGCTGCCAGGAGGGTGTGTGAAACCCTAGCCTTGCACCTCCTGCAGCCGTTTAGGGACGGGGCAGGGCTGGGCTGGCTTGCACACGCGTTTCTGGGGCTTTAGGGCCCCTTCCCGGTGCAGCTGCCTCTGGGCTGGAAGGCTGCTGCCGGCCTCGCTGGCAGCGTGACAGCGTGGGGCTGGGCTCCCCCCGCGCAGCCCCTGCCCTTGCTCTGGCAGCCGACCCAGCGAATGTGCCGGAGCTGATGGAAGGGGCTTTGGGATGATGTGTGCAGGGAGAGGGGGGCGGCTTTGCCTCCCTTCAGCACGGCCTGGGAAGGAAATAACCATAGTGGTGACACCGTGAGCGCAGGCTGCGTGCAGCGGGGCTGCATGCCCCCGCCGCCTCCCAGCCCAGCCGGAGAGGAGGAGAAGGGGCTGCAGCCAAGGCAGGCTCTCTGGGCAGCCCCAGGGCGTTCGTGTGCAGCGGAGCGGGCGGGTGCCTCTGCTCGGTGACCTGGAAGTGGCTCTGCGGGTTCCCCTGGGGCACCAGCACCGGCCCCCGGCCGGGATGCAGGGAGGAAGGAGCCAGGCGCCCGTGACGGGGCTGGGCACCGGTGCAGCACCTCTGCTGATGCAGCAACACCCGTACCAATGCAACAGCTCTACCAGTGTAACACCCGCACCTCGGTGCTGAGGGTGCATTAAACAACTTGAAAGTCTTGGAGGGGAGGGACAGCGGCATGAGCTAGATTTTTATTTTAAACAGTCTGCTTGCAGATTTGCACAAGGGTCTGCTGGCACAGTGTCCGAGCACACCGCAGATGTGTGAGGCATGTCTTCAGGGCCACCCGTGGGGTCTTCACCTGTGCAAAGAGGGGCTTTCAGCCAGGTGTGGGTGTCCTGACTGAGCTGTGGCTGATCCGAGCCTGTTCTACACCAGCTGCCCCTCAGCAGGGTCGGTCAGTGCCTTCCCACCGCCTGTCTGCTCCGGTGGGATCAGGGTCAGGCTGCAGGGGAACCCCAAAGCCCGGCAGCGAGCGGCAGCGGTGCCGGTGGGATGCTGCCGCCTCCGCCTGCGGCTGTGCGACGGAAACGTGAATCTTGGACAGGTCTGGGGGCGAGGGGGGATCACGGGGCGGGCGTCCGGGCTGCGTCCACGCAGTGCCTGGCTGGGTCTGGAGCAGGGCTGTGGTGCACAGATGGAAGAGTAATTAAGAATAATAAAAAGGAAAGAGACTTGGATTCGCTACAGTCTCAGCACATTAATTGTGCTTTGGGGCCCGAATCATAACGGAGTCCTGCTAGAGGGAATCCAGAAGAGAAACCAAACGTCTCGCTCTGTCCAAAGCTGACCATTTAAGAGACCCTTGCCTTCATCTGCTGCCAGGTATTACATCCAGAGTCTCTCATCTGCCAAACCCAAAGTTCTTGTTTGAAATATTTTTAGGGAGGGAAGAAAAGCTATGGTGACAGTCTGAGTGCGAGCGCTGGGGAAGGCAGTGTGTGATGCACTGGGGACAGCACGTGGCACTGCTTGCTGCTGGAGGTGGAAACGTGGGGTTGTTGGGGCTGTTGGGGCTCTCCTCCCCGCAGAGGCGTCTGTCCCAGTTGGCTGTCCTGTGTCACCAGCATGGGACTTGGTGTTTCGCTGGTCCTCGGGGACCGGGATGAGTTGTGCCGGCAAGCGGAGGTCCTGCCTGTGCTTCCATGCAGGCTGAGCACCTCTTCTAAATTGACAAGCAATTACATGGTTAATGGTATCAATGTTAAATCCCCACACTCGGCAGCCTGAGGCTTAATGCTTCATTAAGGCAAAGGCATCTAATAGCTCTCCAGGCTGGGAGCTGCCTTTTCTTTAAGCCTGAGTAGAAGTCATCTGTCCAGAGGCTGCTTTTGCTCTCCCGGTCCTACAGCCAAACTGCAAGTCCCCCCAAAATGGAAGGGGGGCAGGAAAATGCTCCTGTAGGCTCCGCGTTGCTGGGGCTGGCCGGATCAAGCCTTGCTGATGCGATGGAGCTGCACGTTGCAAATGCGGCGTGTGGAGATCATGGCCGTTGTTTGAGACCTGCCATTTCCCCTGGATATCCCCAGCTCCCTGCCTGTCTTCGTTCATCGTTTTATAGCTCTGCCGTGTGCTACTACCCTGTGCCCACCTCTCCCCAGGCTCAGGGCTGCCTCTCGCCTCTCCCTGCAGCCCACTGTTGTGCCTGTGTATTTAACCTGCTTCTCCCCTGCGTTACTGTGCATTTATTGATGCTGAATTTCATCTGCCATTGAGGATCGGTGGTGCTTCCGCCGCTCTTCCGTGAGCGCAGCAGCAAGTATCATGGATGCTTTGGGCTTTCATCTCGCTGCTCGCCAGGTGCCTCCCTGGCACAGGATCGCGTGTCTCTGCTGGAGCGATGCCGGCCTCGGGCCTGATCCTGTGGCCTTCTGCTGGTAAATCTTCCACTGTGAAAGCAAGAAACAGCAGGAGGATGAGTTCTCCCTCTCTGAGCTTTGCAGCGAAGCACGACGGAGGAGCCTGCAGTGCCGCCAGTGCAGCCCCCTGCCCATGGGTGGTGGGGACCCCCCGGCCACAGCCCCCCGCCTGCCTCCGGACCTGCTTCTCAGCAACACGTCAGTCCGTCCTACGTGTTTATATAAAACCTGCCAGAAGTTGTACTCTTAGCCATTTGGATGGGATCTTGACTTTTGGAAGCCCAGGCGGCTGCGTGGAGCGTTGCTTTGCTTTGGTTTGGCCCATTTTGGATCTATATGGAGCGTGGCAGCGTGTGTCCTTGTTTCAAGAGGCTGTACCGGAGACCATCGCCATGGTTTTTGCAAGCGTTTTACCCTTTTAACAGCCCCTTTTTATGTTCTCTCAAGTAGCTGCTTCATTTTTTTTCATGCAGTTCCCTTTCAAAGCTCCTTTCTCCCCTCATCATTATTATGATCAGAACAAGAAGAGGCTTCTTGAACAAAGTCCTGTGTGCGGCGCGGGAGGAAGGATGCTCAGCTGCGTCCCCTCGTCCGTCCCTGTGACTCCAGCTGCCGTTCCTCTGTGCTGTTTGGATGTTTAGTGTTTTTGTCGTATCCGAATGCAACATCTCCGTAGTTATTTTGGAGGAACTGCTGTCTCCCTTTACGGCTGCGTGCTCTACCTTTGCAGTTCCCCACACTCGAGCCATACTTACTCTGTAGATCGTTTTGATATAATTAGGTTATTACCTTATAAATAAGACCTTATGAGGTCTTGCAGAGGCTGTTTTTTACAGACTGCTCTGTTTTCCCCAGCCCTGCTGTGTTGCAGCATGAATGGGTGAAGGCTATTTGAGATGGAGCAACCCATGGCATGGTGCTGGGATGCTGGGAAGCTCTTCATGGAACTGGTTCAGAGCCATGAGCTGGGAGGTATCAGCTTATTTCATCCCCAAACCAGTGCCTCTGGCCTGGGAGAACTGGGCTGCTGTGCCTTCTGCCGGAGTTAGCTCCCTGAGATGTTTTTATGGGGAGTTTTTGCTCAGGCCCCTGACTCCGGTTCACATCGGGAAGAGCTTGTGCAGGCTGTAGGGGGGCGTTTCTCCCGTTTCCCAGGCATTTGCATCGGGATTTGTGCTGACAGTGCTGCTGTCAAAACGCCCACCAGCCAATCCCAGATGCATGGATGTACGGCTCTGGCCAGAGAGCTGCTGGCAGGCGAAACCCCTCCACGGGAGAGGCGATAACTCAGCAAACGGCCCAACGACTTTCTGATTAGTAAAACATTTGCTGGTGTTTCACACGAGAGCCTTGATTGCACAGAGGTGTTTGGACGGAGCTGATGGACTTTGAGCCTGCATCCCAGTGTGATCCAAGCTCGCTTTCCAGCGTAGCCCAGCATCGAGTCCTCATCGAGGCACCCGAGGGTCCTGCGGCTGGAAAGGGAGCACAGAAGAAAAAGAAAGGCTTTGCTCCATAACCCAGCCTCTTCCCATCACCTCCTCGCCGACACCCAGCAGGGTCTGAGGGATTCGTCCCCACTGACCATCAGTCACCCGCCCTCCCCAAACCCCAGTTTTTGCGGGGCGGAGGCAGGAATTGGGCTGCGCAGGCAACCTGAAACCGCGGGGCTGAGTTTTGGCATTGAGGCTCGGGGTAGGTGTTGGCTGCGCTGTGCCGGCCAAATCCTGCTTTGCTTCACTGCCTTGTCTCTGTAAAATTATCCCCGTAGCTTCGTGATTCTCCATTGCATCGCCTTTCCGAAGCCCCGCTCGTGCCGTATGCCGTCGCCGTGCTCCTCCCAGGTTTTGTTGCTTCCCTGGGCGAATAAATCCCCGTGCCTGGATTTGGTGGAGCACTGGGATGATTTGCGTTTGCCATGATGGATGGAGGTGCCGGCTTGAGAACCGTCCCTGGTCACCGGGGAGAGCCGGCTGCGTGCCAGAGCCGCCTAGCACATCACCCATCTCGGCACAGCATCCGGCGGGCGCTCGCCGCTGCCGGCGGTGAGGGCCCTTTTGGGGTCAGAAGCCAGTTTTTTCAGTATGTTCAGCAGAATCTGCTGTTTGGGTGCCTAATCCTGTAATCCTCTGGTTTGGGTTTTTCCCCTCTCGTGTCCCCCCCGCCTCGAGCTGTCCCCGCCACGGCAGAGGGCTGGCGGGCGCGTGGGTGGGGGTCCTTCTGCGTGGTGGCAGCGGGAGACGTGCGGCTCCCTGCGCTCCCGCAGGATCGAAAGGCTTAAAAATCTGTGCCGGCTAAAGCAAAAAGTTAATGTGAATTTAACTGACTTCTGCCCTGCAATTAAAGCCACTCAACCCCATTGGGGCTCTGAGTTTACATTCTTTACTGAGGCACAGTGTGTAATTATATATGTATAATTTAAACTGTGCATATGCATGTGTTCCTATTATACACCAAGGAGCAAAGGAAATTATCCAGGAATTAAAGGGGGAGGAGGGTGCAGGCGCGGAGAATGGCTCGCTTGTGTGGATGTGGCAGTGAGGGGAAGCTGGAGGGATCACATCCTCACTGCTGCAAACGTCTTTTGAAGGTGCAGAAAATGAGAACTCAGTATATTAAACACTCGCGGTGGGCTCCAGACTGGGGCATGAAGAAGTGGCCGCAGCGGGGGGGGTCAGGAGCGAGCCCCCATGTCGGGAGGTGCCGAGCTCCTGCCAGGTCCCTCGAGGTGCCTGGGGACAGCGGGGACGTGCCCGGCGGTGCCCTTCCAGCTCCCAGGAACCCTGCCTAACGCTGCCTCTCTTTTCTTGCAGCCACTTCCAACGGGACGCTGGATGGCCTGGAGAACCGGGAAGGAGGGGTCTGCCAGACACGGTCCATGAAGATTGTCATGAAAGTGGGGCAGGGTGAGTCCTTCTGCGCCCTGGGGTCTCCCATCGCCGAAGTGCCTTTGCCCAGCAAGACCCTGAAACAGGGCCCCTGTCCTGCTGTGGTGGGGGGTTCTGGATTCTGGGGAAACTGAGGCCAGGCCAGCTGCTCCCTGGAGCCTGGGAGGCCTCCTGGGTTAGTTCAGCAGGATTTCATTTTTAGGATCTTTTTTTCTTCCTTTTTCCTTTTGCCAGCACTTGCACATGTTTGGTGAATTGGGATTAAAATGGAGTAATTGTTCTGTGTAGCCCCGTGGTTGGTGTCCCGGTGGGAGGCTAACTCAGCGCAGGACCCATGAACCGTGCGAGTGCATCGGCGGGGGGTTGGCACGGTCCATGCCCCCGTGACTTACGGACACCCAAGGAGGGGTTCGAGCTGGGCAGGCGCTAGTGCTTGGTCTCAGCGTGGTCCTGGCAGCTCTCGGTGACGGTGGCC
Organism: Balaeniceps rex; assembly: GCA_013401315.1. Lineage (NCBI taxonomy): Eukaryota > Metazoa > Chordata > Aves > Pelecaniformes > Balaenicipitidae > Balaeniceps > Balaeniceps rex. The sequence goes on from VYZW01054509.1 coordinate 50,336, forward strand.
ACCGTGCTGCGGGGACAACCCGGGCCGATGGTGGCAGCAGGATACCGAGGGCATCGCAGACGGTGCTGTGGCAGAGCATGCTCTTCTCCTGGAGGGAGCTCCCCAACGCCTCCCGTCCTGAGCTGCTGGGTGCCTCCCAGCCCCAGCGATGCCCCGGGCTCGTTTCGGCCCCCGACTCAGAGGCAGAGCTCCTGGTGGCTGCTTTTCATTATTGTGTTTTCACTTTGGGGCCAATATTTATAATAAACAGAAGAAGCAGTGCTGCAGCCTTGGCAGGCTCCCTTCCCTTCCCGTTCCTCCTGCTGCCTGTGCAAGAAACTTGCCCCAACCCACGCACAGGAGCTCAGAAAACATAAAAGCGGGGGGATTAGGGTGGGGGAGCTGCTTTCCACAAGCCCTGAAGCCTCTCAGCCTTGCTCTGTTGCTCTCGGCAGCTCCCATTGCTCCCACGTCTCCCTTGCGCCCTGTGGGGGGTGGCCGGCTGGGATTTTGGGGGCAGTTGTTCTTTGGGTGGGGGAGCGAGCTGCTGCCGTCCAGGTTGAACCGAAGTTTCTCATCTGTCCCTTCCCTCTCCTCCCCAGATCCGAACGCGGTGATCCCAGAGCAGCTGACAACGAGTCGGCCGAGCAAGGAGTCTGACAACACCGTGAAAATCGTCACGCAGAGCCCGCGCAGTAAGGTCCCCGCGGTGGAGGAGCCCGGCAAGCCGGGTGGGTTTTGCCAGGGACACCCCAGGAGAGGGATGGGGGCTCTGCCTGCCGGCGGGGCTGGAGGTTGGCAGGCAGCTGCTGCCAGCAGAGCGGCTCCGAGCTGGGCTTGTTGCATGGATCCCGGGGACACTGGGCGCTCCGGAGCAGGGATGCAGATGGGTTTCCCGTAAGCGTTGTGCCCATCTCTGCCATCCCTGCTGCTCGCAGCATCTCCTCGCCCCAGCCCTGCGCCTTCTGGCCAGGGACCGCTCGGGGCACGGCGCAGACAGCCAGGCTGCAGCGTGGAGCAGCTCGAGTTTGTTTTCCCAGCTCCGGTATGTCCTGGCAGGAGCTTTGCAGGGAAGTGCTGTTTCAGCACTCTCCTCCTCTTCCTCCTCCTCCTCCTCCTCCTCCTCGCTGCCCATCTGTTCCTCGCAGTACATCTGAGAGGGCTTGGAGGAGGTGAGGTCCTCAGGTTTTTGAGCTGAGCCAGTGTGAAAGCCCTTTGAAGGTGGTTTCCTGAGTTCCTGACCCTGCTGAGAGAAAAGTGAAATCAGATGAAGTAGGGAAGAGTTGCTCTTTTCTTCTCACCCGGCACGGCCAGCCAAGCACTCTCCCCTTGGGGGGCTGGGGCTGCCCTGGCCCAGGGGTCAGGAGGAGGCGGGGGGTCAGTAATCGGATATCGCGGGGCTCCAGGTATCAGAGCCCACTTTCACCAGAGCATCCCGCTCTGTTGTGGAGAGCAAAGTCTCCTGGGATCCGGACTGATCGTCACCCGGACACGAGCAGCGCTCTGCTCCATCGGCCGGGAGATGGAAAAGGGGGAGCAGCGATGCGGGGTGGGGGAGGGGGCGCGTGGTCCCTCCTCTGCAGATGCCCAGGGCTGCTGCCTGCCCTGCCCAGCGCCTGCTATGATCGAGGGCTCGCCCACCCTGCGGGGTGCGATCCGTGCGTGGATGGAGCATGGAACCAGCTGCGCCGAACCCCTCGCAGAGCTGGGGCGCAGGCTGCCTGCCGGGCTCTGACGCCCCTCTCCCCTTGCTTTGCAGGCTCCGTCAACCAGGACGGCCAGGAGACCCAAGGTCCCAGCGACGGCTTCTTGAGCTCCAAGGTGGCCGTTTTCGCGGCAATCGGGGCCGGCTGCGTCATCTTCATCCTCATCATCATCTTCCTCGTCGTCCTCCTGATCAAGATCCGCAAGCGGCACCGGAAGCACACGCAGCAGCGAGCCGCAGCCTTGTCCCTCAGCACCTTGGCCAGCCCGAAATGCAGCGGGAACGCGGGCTCCGAGCCCAGCGACATCATCATCCCCTTACGGACTACAGAGAACAACTACTGCCCGCACTACGAGAAGGTGAGCGGGGACTACGGGCACCCCGTCTACATTGTCCAGGAGATGCCCCCCCAGAGCCCAGCCAACATTTACTACAAGGTGTGAGGAGCAGCCTGGGCAAGCCGCCGATGCAGGAGCACGGGAGCGCCGAGCGCGGGGGGCAGCCGCCCCCCGGGTCTCCCCGCGGGCGGTCTGGCGCCGGGAGGGAGGAAGCGAAACGAACCCCACGGCACGGCGCGGGGAGCGCCAGGGTCCGGCGCCGGAGAGCAGATGGCTCGCTCGCGCGCTGATTCTCCCCTTTGTATTTAGTTTTGTAGTTCTCAGCTTTTGTAATCCCGAGACTCGAGGGTGAGCCTTCAGCATCCTCCTCTTCTTCTCCAGACTGCGGCCGGTCGGGGGGCGGGCGCCGTGCCTTTCCGTGCTCGCTCGGACACCGCCGGCAAACCCGGAGACTCCACCTGCCCTTTTCGTTTGGGGATTTCCCTGCTTCACCCGTACGTCCTTGCGTGAAGTGCCCGTGCGCCTGGCGCCGCGTCGGCCGCTGCTCGGGTCCCGGAGCCTGGACCGATGCCGGGGCCGCGGCGAGGAGCCTCGGTCCGAGGAGGAGCAAGCAGCCGCGGGGGGAGGAGGAGGATGCTTTGCCTAGGTGCCAAGATGCAGACAACTGTGCAGGGAGGAAGCTGGCAAACCCGATTTACTACTACTACTATTATTATTATTATAATTATTTTAATTTTTTGTAACATTTTTATTTTTGTGAATTCCGGGTGGGACTCCGGCCCGCCGCCCGCCGCCTTCGGGCACACGCCGTCGCCTCCTTCCAGCACGCCGTCCCGCCGGCCGCGGGGCAGACCCCGCTGCTCCCGCCGCTGCCCTTTTAAACTTTTGTGTTCGTAGCTGTTGACTCTTGTTTTAGTCTCTTTATAAAAAGAAAGAAAGAAAAAAAAAATATATCTATACCATGTCTCAAGCATTCAGTGCGCGAGAGTCCGGGTGCTCCTCCTGCCCGGCGCGGAGCAGCAGCCTTGTCCCGGCAGCTCTTCCCGACCCCCCGAGAGCGTCCCGCTGCAGAAAAGCCTTTGCTGAGGGCTTCCATCGGGCTGGGGCTGAGCCTGCTGGAAGCGAAGCGGGGGGCAGCGGGAGGGCAGGGGGTAGCTGCAGCCCCCCGTCCCGTCCCCCAGCCGGTGATGCTGCGGGTGGCTGTCCTTGAAAAGGAAAACTGGAAAACAAACGTTCCCGACCCGCAGCCCGTGCCGGAGGGAGCTGGGGGTGCCAGGAGGAGGCCAGTGCTCGGGGCTGGAAGCCCCCCGGGAGGCAGCCCTCGGGCCGGCTTGGTTGGGAGCTGAGCCGAAGGCTTCTCCACCCGCCTGGTTTAGCAGGGTGACCCGGTGCCCCTCTGCGGGACCTGCCTTTGGGGACCGGCCCCCGGCAGCGCCTGCCCCCCGCCCGGCCATGCTGCTCCTGGCGCAGGAGCGTCACCCAGCCGTGCCGCCTCCCGGGGGTCCCGCAGCCCGGGCTCGCTCTGCCCTTGCCTTGCCCATCTCCTGCCCAAAACTGGAAGGGGTTGAGCCTGGGGCTCTTCTGGTGGGATCATTCCCAGCTTCCTTTTCCCGGGAGGACCCGCCAGCGCCGTAGCTGATGCCGGTGAGCACAGCGGGGCTGGTGGTACCCACAGCGGTGCCCTGCTGCCTGCCTGTCCTCGGGCAGTCCCAGCCTGGGGGCCGGTGGCCGCCCCCTCCTTCCTTGCTTTCTTTTCCTTCCAGAAGTAGCTGCTTTTGCTCAGGGAGCAAGCGTGGGGCAGGCGGTGCTGCTCCACCGGCACGGCTCACCGCGCTGCCGGGCGGTGGGTTTGCTGTGGCACGGGGCTGCCTGGCCTGGTTTGTCCTCGCCTGTCCCCAGGGCCCCGAAACCCGCGTTAGGAAGTGCCCAAAGAGCGAGAGAGCTGCTCTGCAAAAGTGCCTTGACGAGGAGCGGGCAGGAGGGGCAGAGCAGGGGACGGTGAAACCCGGCGGCTCGGGTGCTGCGCTGGGGGTTTGGCTGCGGTCCTGAGCAGGACGGGAGCATCCCTTGGTGTCACGTTGTTGGTTATTTTTTTTTTTTTTAAAGGCAGGGGTTGGGGCTGGAGCAGAGCAGGCTGCCCCAGCTCCCTTCCCACCCTCAGCATCCCGCAGTGAGGACGGCTTCCAGGGCCCTAAACCAGCTACCGCGCTCGGGGGAGAAGAGCTGCAGCGGGTGCTCCCCCCTGCCCGGCCCTTCTCCCCGCTCCCCCGGCCCCCACCACCACGGCCCCCCCGTGTAGCACCTTTTGGCCCCCTCTCCTCTACGGCACCCGTGCCAGCACTGCCCGCCCTGGGCTGCTGCTGAAGGGCCGGGAGCCACCCCAGCCGGGACCCCCGTCCCCTGCCGGGGGACAGGGTCTGCTCTCAGAAATCACAGAAAATTGTGTCTTAAAGAAAATCCCCCTTTCCCTCACCGGTGCCCTCTTCCACCTGCACCATCACGACCTGCAGTTCCCAAAGTGGGCAGAGCCCCAGTTGGGTGGCGGTGGCAGCGGTGACGGTGACGGTGGCAGTGGAGGATGCTTTATCGGCGGGGAGTTTCTCCCCGCAGCGGCTGGCGCGGAGGAGGCAGTTGGGGGATGATTTAGTTTTGGTTCATTTTTGGAGGGGAAAGGAAGGAGCCTGGCCACGGGTGGTACCAAAGCCAAACCGACGGCGCGGGGTGGCTTCCCACGGTGGCTCTTGTCCCCAGCCGGGCTGCGGCTCCGCGGCCCCCGTCAGCTCCACTCCTGTTGCTGGGGACGGCTGAGAAGCCTTGTAAATATGTGAAGAAAGGGTGAAATCTGAACTCTTGGTTTTTGCTGAGCCCCTCGGTCTGCTGGGTCCTGAAAAGGAGTGTGTCCCTTGGTTCTTTTCATTGAAAGCATTGAAGTTTGGTTGGGTTTTTCTTTTTTTTTTTTTTTTTTTTCCATTTTGTTTGTGTAAATACTAGTCTTTTTTGGAAGAAATAATGTAAAGATGTTTTGTATAAACTCTGAATTATTTTCTGGTTGCTTTTTCTTAGAAAAACAAATGAGAACTAAAAAAAAAAAGAAAAAAAAAAAAAAAGAAATTTTAACCACAAGAACGGGTGTAAAACATTGTCATACTGCGCTCAGCCTGGAGCTGCCCCGCGGGGCTGTGCTGGTGTGCGGGCGCTGCCGGGCAGAATGGCTGCGGGAGGGTTGGTCCCCCTGGGGGGGTCGGGGCGAGGTGGGGGGGTCAGGCCCTTGATATAATGCAGGGTCTGCCGGGCCCCAAGCAGAGAGCGAGCCCGGGAGCGCCGGCTCTGCCCGCAGCGGGGCTGGTCGTGCCCCTTGCCGCCGGCACAGCCCCGGCGCTCACGGCAGGGTCGGACCTGGCCCATTCCCAGCGAGTTTCTGGCCATCCTGGGTCCAGGCAGAGCTTTCAGCCCCGGCCTGAGCACGGGCAAGAGACTTGGTAACACAAGGAGAACTAAAGGAGCATCAAATTCATCTCCTTTTGTATCTTTAACCAAAAAACCCGATCCTCGGGATGTGTAACTCAGTGCAGCATCCCGAGATCCTGATCCGCTTTTCCAGACCTGTGGACCTGCTCCTGTTGCAAATCCCTTTCCCCAGCTATCCCTATTTTCCACTTGCCAACTGCAAGCACACCGTAGCCCGTTCTCTGCTTGGCGCCCAGGCCGGGGGCGACTCGTTGCTCTTCAGCAGCGCCCATGTTTTGCGCGGGGCAGTGCCAGGGGTCCCTGCCCGCCGAAGCCATCTCCGGTGTCACCGGCATGCCTGGCACTTCCCCGTGGGCAGCCGGGAGGCAGCTGGATGCTCCTTGTAGTCCCAGTTGCCCGCAGGAGCCAGGCGGGTGCCTGTGAATCTGCATTATATCAGCAGAGGGTGCGGGGGGCTGCCGCAGCCCCTGCTGCCCCGGGGGGTTTGGAGGTGCTGGAGCAGGGCTGGTCCTCCCTCCCGGCTGCGCCGCGCACCAGCACACCCGCACCGCGCGCTCCCACATTTCAGAGCTGTGACCACGTCTACATCCCACGGCGTCGCATCCGCACCCTCGCCACGGTCCCGTGTCCCGAGGGGGGGAAATCCTCGCGTTCCCGGGCAGCCCCGTGTCGCGCGATCAACCAGCTGCGGGGCTGCTGCCCCGGCCCCGTGCCCGGCTGCCCTTGCCGCAGTGCCAGCACCGCTGGAGCATCCGGGCTGCCAGATTTTCCCTGTCCGTCCTCCACTGCCGTTAGCCGAGAGCTGGATGCGGACTTGGAGCCCGGATGCGGCCGGTCCCGCTGCTGGTGCAGGGCACGCGGGATGGGAGCTTCAGCCAAGGGCCGGGAGTTGCCGCTGGCGAGCAGCAGGAGCGGTTTGTGCACCGCGCAGCTTGGTGGTGCAGGGGGACACCGGGGCTTCGGCCGTGGCATGGAGGGAACGAGGACCCTCTGTGCCAGCACCTACTCGGGGGGTGGCCAGTCCCCGGGCTGCTGCAGGGGCCGCGTCCCAGAGCGGGGCTCGGCAATCCCGCGCTGGTTGATCGTCCTCGGCTCGCGGTGGGGCTGCGTTGGCGCGCGGGGCTCTGGTGGTGCCGGGCGCCGGGGTCCCGTCGGCCGCGCTCCCCGGCGCTGCAGACTTTTGTTTCTTCGTGTCATGTTCCTCTTTTTGATTCCTTTCGCCTTCTCCCCAGCTCTCCCGCCCAGTAGCATATCATCGGCATCGGTAACCAGCTCTGTGGCATCTGAACTCCATGGAGCCGTGATGGAACCTGATATATTGTTAAATAAAAGGGTTTTTTCCTATGGAAACCCGGCTGTCTCCTGTGTGCTTTTTTGCTGCCCCAGGTTGTCTTTTGAAATCACAGCTGGTCTGAAGAGATCTGGGACAAGTTAGCTCACGCCGCTCATCGCCGGCTTTTCTGCTGGTGTCGGAGGGAGCTGTTGGGTTTGGTTTGGTGAGCATTAAAAATTTGGGGATTTTTGTCTAATACTTGCAGCATCTCACACGGCCCTGGTGACTGTGGCCCTGCAGCTGGAGGCTCCTCCGAGGCCACCAGCTCCCCCGAGGCGAACACCCGCCTGCCTCGCTCCCGAGAGCAGAGCTGCCCGCCCAGCCGCTGTGCCGGCGCGGCCCCCGGGCTCACGGTGCACCCGGTAACCCCCGTCCCCCGGGAGCTCGGGGCGCTGGTCCTGCACTTGGGAGCAGGCAGAGCCTTGCGGGAGCCATTTGTGGCTGGTGCAGGACGGCGATGTTCGTCCCAACTAGCGACTGATATTATTTAGTCATTCCTCAATGCACCTTCATTTGATATGTTATTAAAAAGTCATTTTAGGAAATGGGATGGTAATAAATCCTTGACAGATGGTGCTTTAGACGGCTCCGAAATGGGCTCCACCACAGCCATTGCTCTTGCTCTTTATAACCGGCTTTCATAGGGCACTTTGCATTGCTATAAAGTACCACGCAACAATAAATCATGGATGAGAAGCGGGGTGTGGATGGGAAACGCTCGGTGAGTTTGTTCAGCTGTGTTGCTCAGCCTGGAGCAAATCAGTATTTCTGAGTTTGCTGGACTTTGGACACCTTCGCTGCAGGGACAGGATGGTTCCCCTGCCCGCTCTGCCGGCTCCCCTGCAAGCGCGGCCCCGTGGCTACGGCCGATGCCTTGTCCGTGGCTGGCGTCTCCCGGGGGCAGCAGTCCGGTGGCATGGGATAGCGGGATAGCGTGGAGGCAACTCAGGGAGTCTGGGATGGCTGAAGAAAGGTCCCGGGGAAGGACAGTGGTGGAGTGGTTACATGGCGTCCTCATTGCTGGCGTGGATCTGGGACGTAGAATGCGGGATGTGGGATGCGGGATGCAGGACACGGGAGGTGGGATGCAGGCTGGGGATGGAGCAGGATGATGGGGAAGGGGTCGCTTCCCGGCCAGGCTGGACTGTGAGTGCCGGCCACTGAGGTCCTGGGCAGAGGCTGCAGCCTCTGGGTGCTCCCTCCCAGCAGATCCCAGGGGACCGGCATGGCGGCGTGGAGCCTGGGGCACCACGACCTCGCCAGTCTCCAGCCCGAGCAGGAGGAAGGCTCTTAGCAACCTGCTGGTCGGAATGAGCCTCCTCCCCAGAGAGGCAAAGGGAAAACCAGGGTGCACAGGGCGCCAAGAGGAGGGGAGCAAGGCCAGCCTCCCTCCAGCTTGCCCAGCAGTTGCTCTAGGAGCGGACGGAGGCGTCGAAGCTCTGCCTGCCTGGTGTAAACCGTGCCTGCCTCCATCCAGGCTGTCCCGCCAGGGGCTGTGCGTGCTGCGTTTCGTGGTTACTGCAGGGATTTATGGGGTCTCGGAGGAAAAATGAGGCCGAGGCACCGAGAGAGGGTGGAGGATGAACTTCTTGGCCGACGTTGCGAGGGGTGAGAGACGAGGTGGGCCGAGGAGATCAAACGCAGCAGGCTGGTTCAGAGGTGCTTGGGGCACAGCCCGAGCCGCAGGGACCGTGCCAAGACGTCTGCAGGAGCGAGCAGGGGCTGCTTGGGATCGGGGTCAGGGTGGGGGGAGTGGGCCTTTGGGTGTGACGGACATGCTTATATGTGGTTTGCTGGTTTGAAAATCCTTCTTCTCTGCATGCTTTGATCCCAGTGTGAATTAAATAACGCTTTTAATTTTAAACAGCTTTGCTGGTCCCTGGTGCCCAAAGGGTAAAACTGTATGCGCCAAACTTGCTCGGACCTGCCAGAGAAGGAGAAAAGCACTTTAACAGGTTCCTGTAACCCAGCACCCGGCCGGGGAGCGGGAGCACGGCAGGTTCCTCTTGGCTCCGGGGCTGCTCTGGGTGGGCCCAGCCGGGGACCCGGCATGGGCTCAGGGACACCCGCAGCAGGACCTGGTGGGGAAGACCCTGTCGGAGCCACGGGGTGTCCCCCGGTCCCCCTACCTCTGTGTGTCCCAAGGCTGCTGCAGAGCGGGGTCCCGTGGAGCATGGGTAGGACAGAGCTGCGCCATCCCCGTTGCGCGGGGCTCGGGGGAGCCGCCACGCTCCCCTCCTGCTCGCACCCTGATGCAAGGTCCTGCAAAAGCACCCGGGCTGGGAAGGGCTTTGCGTGGGAGCATCCTCACCCCTGGCTGTGGTGGGGAGAGGACATTGAGCCGCGGGTGCCAGCGCCCATGGGGACGTGGGAGCCGAGGGCACGCGGGCGCGTGGCAGCTCTGCTCCCAAGGGCCGGCTGGTAGTGAGGGCGATCGGCAGGGTCTCGCCCGGGAGCCTCCAGGTCTGGAAAGTTCATTAAAGCTGCGAAGCTGCTGATGTTTTTGGATGTCCATCAGGACTGGATAAGTTATTTTAATTATTTAACATAAAGGAGCTTTCTATCAAGTTTATTAACTTGCCCTTGGCCGGATCCCACTCGGGCCTGAAGCGGCTGCCAGGTCAGCAGAGCCGGAGCGTTTGCGAGGGCTGGGTGCTGGGGTGCACCGCGGCCCCGGCGCAGGAGCCAGCCCGTGGGGTGGCATGGCCGGGGTGGCACCCCATGTGTGCTTGCTCTGCTCCGTGGAAGGGGGAGCCCCTGTGGGAAGCACCTGTATGACCTGGTTAAATGATGGGAAGCTCAAACCGCCTCGGCGGCGGGTGGGCAGGGGATAACGGATCTGCAGCTCCTCCAGCTCCGGTTTGAGATGAGGCTTGACCAGAGACAGGGCATCAGGCCACCCCGGCCGGGCTGCCGCGGGGCCCAGGCTGAGCCCTGGCGTGGGGAGCACGGAGCAGGAGCAGCCTGGGCAGGCACAGACCGTGCGGCCCCCGGGATGCCGGGACACCGGCGGAGGCTGCCGAGGTGCTGTCGGATGCAGGGCAGATGCGTGCTCGGGGCGCAGCTCCCTGCGCTGGGGCTGCAGCATCACCTCACGCCGCACACCCCACAGCATCCCTGTGCTGCAGGGGAGCGTCGGGCTGTTCCGGACGGGGAGAGCAGAGCAAAGGCTTCCCGGGCCACCTCTGGCCTCGTGGCCACAGACTCGCATACCAGCGGGTCCATGTAACCTGGCAGCAACCTCCCCGAATGGAAAGCAGACCGCAGAGAGAGACTTGATGCTTTTCAGATGTTTTTGGTGTATTCTGATCTCTCCGTTTATGTAGGCGCCTCCCGAGGAGCGCCCGGTTTGTCCCGGCGCGCTGGGGGGTGCGAGCAGGGGAGGCAGCAGCGCTGGGGGGACCGAGCCTGCAGCAGCGGCTCCATGCACCAGCGCTGTGCCGGTGGCACTGGTGCTTCGCAGGGTGCTCTCACAACTGCACCCACCCTCCCCGCTGCTCCTCGCCCTTCTATTTCCAGCACTGCCGAGGCATCGCCTCCCCTGGAGCTTCCCTCTCCCCACAAGGACCTGAGCAGCGGTTGCTGCTGCACATCCCTGGGATCAGCTGGCCCTGGGAGGCATCAGGGATGGAGCCAGAGCACCGGTGCCTTCAGCCCCCTGCTCATCCCGGCCTCAGCTGTGTTTCCCTGCGTCTTGGCTGCACCAAGGGCAAGCAGGGCAAGGGAGCCCCAGTTCCCTCTCCATTATCACACCCCGTTGTCCCCCTCGCTGCAGCCCTTTCCCAGACACAGCCGCCCTTCCCAGCCCGCCCAGCCTCCTCCTCTGGCATTTCCACATGCGCTCCAAGGGGAGCATCTGAAAAAACCCCAGCCTGTAAGAGGCTATGCAAGAGCAATCCCTTTTAATAAACCTTGGCTGGGCCAGCTGCTGCAACGAGGATTGGGAAGTTTATCCTTGTTTTCCCCGTAGTATATCCAAAATAACTAACAGGTTCCCCTGGTCGAGGCGATGGGCTTTTCCCACAGCCAGGGTTTCTGCGGCATCCACCGACTCGGCTGCACCTGGTTTCCACGCTCGCACGGAGAGGAGCCTGCAAGATCCATTAGGCTGTCGTGGTATGCAACGAGTCCCGTGGGCTCCGTAATGAGAGCAATAACGGCAATGCACCGGAGGGCCGTTTGTCACAGGCCCATCGCGCGGGCAGCGGCGACCGTGCCGGGGCGTGCGGGATGGTGGTCCCTGCCCCGGGGCCGGCCGCTGCTGCTGGCTCGCTCTGCGCTAGGCGCTGCATGGGAGAGGAGGAGGAGGAGGAGGAGGA
>VYZW01054520.1:11419-24660 GCA_013401315.1 Balaeniceps rex
TTTTTTTAAAAGCTTAGCTATTTTTTACTGCAGTACACTTTCTAAATCATTTTTTCTGTGGCTCTTCTGAACACTCTCCAATCTTTTAATCCTCTTTTTGAACTCTGGGTGCCAGAACTGGACAAAGGAATGCAGCAGAAGTTATACAAATACCAAGGGCAACACTTTTTTGGCCATTTTCTTCATTGGGAATGAAATGATATATATGTAACGGAGCTCTTTTGTAGTCTATTGCTTATCCTCCATGGTCTAAGTTTTTTGCAGTCACCACTTCCTAAGATGAAGGTGCCTGCACTGTGCGCATCACTAGAACTCTTCATTTCTACACTAGTCAGTTTACATTGGGCAGCAATGACGCACTTGCTGTTTGTATTAATCCTGTCTGCTTAGCAGTTAATATCACTGGCATGTTTAATATCTTCTTTATTGACTACACCTATCCCAATCTTCATCCCACATTCCAATTTCATCAGTGCAACTTCTGTGCTCCCTTTCAAGAAACAAACTAGGTGAATACCACCAAAGCTATCAGCGATTCCTGTAGAACTAGGATAGAAACACATCCAGCAGCTCCTACACAAAAAAATGTTTTAAGATGTATCAGATGATCTCCAAAATGTGGGTTTGATATGATTTTGCTTCTTTAAATGCTTTGCAATGTCAATTCTAGTGCTTTATAGCAGCTTATATAAATTTCTATAATCAAACTTGTAGCAAGTTTTTAATGAATAAAAAAATCAAGTTGATAAAACTATACTTCTTAGATCTGTATTAATCAGGATGAATTATTTTAAACATTTGTTCATTGTTCACTCTTGTTTAATCCAGTCATTATTACTTGTTCAGATCAGATTATTGCTGAGCATTGATATCAGGCCTGTTATTTCTCTCCTTCTTTAAAATATTGGTTTCCCTTTGTTCCATTTCTGTTGATTTTCTCTGTTATTCTACAATTTACAGACACTAACACAGGAAGACTTGGAAGTCTCAAATTCATGGGTACTGTTTATCTGCATTCACAGACTTATAAATGCTTAAATCCAGTGTCACCTTTAATATACAAGGGTTTTGCTGTATAAAATGAAAACACACATGAAATAGGAATATATATGGAATTCTATCCAGTCATAGAAGTCAACTTGCCCTTTTTACTTTAAAAATAAACCCCAATCCCCATCTTCTAATTTGCATACATCACCCTCTCAGTTCTTCCTTAATTAAATAAAATCCATTCATTTTAACCTTTCAGCCATGCAACTTTTCCAGCAAGTTTTAGGAATACCAATTAATTTAAAATTCCATATTCACAAATGAGCAGCTATAACTCCTGTGTTGTCCAGACTTCCAGTATTTGTGCATATGTAATTAAGTATTCCTTCTCTTTATATCTCTAGTTGTCTTGATTCATTGTTATTTTTCATAACCTGGTTTTGTGCTAACAGCTCAGAAACTTTACTTTCAGCTCAGTTTTATGTTAATTTCTTCTTTCTTTTTTACTCTTGCATTTTGTGTCAATAACTATTAAATTGTTATAGAAGTCAGCATGTTAGATCACTGTGAACAGCGGAGCAGATGGTCTATAAGTATCTGCAAATTTAACACATGTGTATTTATGATTCATTCATGCTTCTAGAAATTAAAGAACATTTAAGGAAGTAATACAAAGTTTCTTTAGAGACCTGCAGTTGATCCAAACCTTTTAAAACACTTGAGTTGTGTTTTGTCCTACTTTTTTCCCATGCAGCAAGAGAAAATATACATATCAAGCAATATACATATCAAGCAGCTAGTAGTAATTCCTTTAATTATGTAAAGAGAAGGAATACTTAATTACATATGNATACAGTTTTATGATCAGCTCCACAATTCCAGAGTTAAACCAATAATACTATTGAACATTGCACACCATACCTAAACTAAGAAGGTTCTTTATATCTACAGCAAGAATTTTACTTTTTAAAAAACTTATTACTTTGTAGTATAAAGTTCTCCATTTCATCACTAATCAGCCAAACCATGCAAACTTTTCAGGAATTTATTTAATAATTGGAATGAATACAAATATTATGTTTTCTTACTCTGTGTGTGTATGTGTGTGTATTCTTCAAAGAAGAAGAAAAAGCTGTGATCAGAGATTAACTGAAGATGACTATTATGACTATTCAGTTTCATGGGAACTTTCTCCAATGAAGGAAATCCACATTTTCAAAGAATCTTCATGAGAACAGAAGATTGTTCATTGTCTCTCACTTTCTGGGACAAGAACAGTAGTCAAGTGTATACCAGAATAAGGAAAATATTGAATAAAAAATATTCGGTGAAGGAATAATCAGGTTATTGTGTTTACAGAACTAGATTATATCCACCAGGCTGTTTGGTAAATTGGAGTTATTTTTCCTTCACAAGATTATATTTTCCAGGAGGTAGACAAAGAAGATTTCCTCAAAAGCTACCTAATTAAAAAAGTGACAGACAGCTTCAGTTAGAAATAACTCTACAAATACGAAAAACAAAAAAGTCTGTGCCAAAACAAATATCCAAATTAAAGATTTAAGATAAGCCTTCTGGTTATCAGTATGATCTGATTGTTGAGGTTAGAAAGCAGTGCCTGTGAATATAGGGAATAGCCATACACCAACAAAGAATTAAATTAAATCATAACAGACTTAAGAAAACTTAATAATGTGTCATGGATAACGATGTTGAAAGACAACAAAGTCAAATTCAAAATTAGTAAATGTCGAAGTTAAGATTATACAAACCACCACAATTTGTTCCCTTACTATGTATGCTTGATGATTGCTCCTTGAATACTAGTTACATGATTTCTTTCTCTTTACCTATCCCAGCACCCCTTTCCCAGCTAAAGTACAGGATAGACAATTTTAAAAGAATGTTATGTTTTGATTTTATGTTCATTCTTGAACTTATGATCATAGTTGCTGTGTATCACTAAGATGTCTGTCTCAGAAGGTAATTATCCTCATGAACATTTTTGCTTTAACCACTATAGCATAGAAACACTACACATTTAATAAATGCATATATAAGCAAAGGATACAACAATATTTTATAACATTTTTAACATTGCTGTACATATCTTAGATTCTCCACAAATGTGTGTTTTCACTATATACATAGGGAGCGGTTTGCACTCTACTGTACTGTTCGCTTGCCTCTCTCTTCTCCTGTTCTACACCCACCAACCATGTGATTGCCCCTTCTTACACTGGATATAATTTACCTTACTGTAATCCAGTTCAGCTGGTTAAGTGGAAAAAGGATATAAGGTGATTTTTTAATTATTTTTTTAATTTTTTTCCCAGATTGGTTTTCTGCTGTGACTTGAATGCCCTTATCATGAAATTAGATAAGCACCAAAGTGCTTGATGGAAAATTCTTCACTGAATTCTGAATGTAACAATCATCTTTAACTTTCTGTGTACGTACATGCATGCATATTAAGATTTTTCTGGTTTCTCTCTCTATATATATGTATATGAATATACATATTACATCTGGTACATGCAAACAATCGACAATCATAGAACCCTCAGATCATCACAACAGCAAAGCAAATTTCAAGTTAAGAAAGTTTTGTCTCAGTGTTTACAAATCAAATTTTCACACTGCTCTTAATGAAAAATGTAAATAACTTTTTCCAGATTGAAATGGAAAGACGTGGCAAATACCCCACAGAATTTTCTGTGCAATAAAAAATAGTTGTTTTAACCTGAGATCTATTTACCAGTTAAATGAAAGTCTATCACTGCATTATTTGAACATTGTAGTGTCGTGGTTTAACCCTAGCCAGCAACTAAGCACCACGCAGCCACTTGCTCACTCCCCCGCCCCCGGTGGGATGGGGGAGAGAATCAGAAGAGTAAAAGTGAGAAAACTCATGGGTTGAGATAAGAACAGTTTAATAATTGAAATAAAATAAAGTATAATAACAACAACAACAACAACAACAATAATAATAATAATAATAATAGAATATACAAAGAAATGATGCACGATGCAATTGCTCACCACCTGCCAAACGATGCCTAGCCAGTCCCCAAGCAGTGGTCACTAGCCCCCAGCCTGCTCCCCCCAGTTTATATACTGAGCATGACATCATATGGTATGGAATACCTCTTTGGCCAGTTTGGGTCAGCTGTCCTGGCTGTGCCCCCTCCCAGTTTCTTGTGCACCTGGAAGAGCATGGGAAGCTGAAGAGTCCTTGACTAGTGTAAGCACTACTTAGCAACAACTAAAACATCAGTGTGTTATCAGCATTATTCTCATACTAAATCCAAAACACAGTACTATGCCAGCTACTAGGAAGAAAATTAACTCTATCCCAGCTGAAACCAGGACATGTAGATGTGAAATGGTGAAGCAGTATTATTTTGAAGATAAAGAGAAATATTGAGTTATGCAGATATTTCAAGCCATTCAGGCAATCTCATTATTTTCACCCTGGCTCTGCAATCTTTGCCCATGATATCAAATCTTAAATTTAAAAAAAAAATCAACATTCTAATTCCTTTATCTTGTGACTCAAGTTGCAGAGGCATTTAATAAGTAAATGAGAACACTGTTTAAGAGAAAAAAAAAAATCAATTCTGAGTCACAATTACCAGAAGTGAGTTCAACAAGGTTGGATTATAGACCTGCAAAACCTCCAGAGAAGCTGGATAACATTTTATTGCATATGAATGTTTTTTAACTTTCCAAATATCCTACTTGATGTAAGTCTTCAACCTTCAGAAATGCTACATCCATTAAATTGTTTGATTTTATCACTGGCTCCATGGGTTTTTTAAATAAACTATTAAAGGATTATTCATTATTTACAGATATTTTACCTGTAAATGGAAGTTTTAATGCCTAATACAGTGGGTTATTTGTTTCAAAAATTGCTGAGATTTAGCAACAGTGCAAGTGTATGCACAAATGGGCAAGTAATAACAAGGGAAATTTATAGATTCTTCATGTAATTCAATAACCCCCTGCTATGATGTCCTGTACCTTAACCTTTTCCTCCCCTCTTTTTGTACCTCTTTTGAATCTCATTTTCCTTGCCTCAGTATGTGATTTGTTGTGGATTACAGAGACCCATTTTAAGGACCTGTAAGGACTTGTTCTTCTAGAAGAGCAAAGGGGGAGGAAAGGAAGAGCAGAGGAGCTGTCTATGGTGTGTGTTGTCCATACGGGCATCTTAAAGGGAAACCCATGTTACACACCAGAAAAATCACACTTGGAGTTTTATTTAAAAGCACCCCCAGCAGCCGAAATATCAGCACACAAAAAGAGCTCCATTAACACAGAAAGAAGTGCCATAGCTGATCACTTATCCTGAAGGCAGATTGGCAACATCTGGAAGATGGGGTCGTGAGCTATGAACTGCAAATATTTTCACATATCTATTAACACTGGCACTGCTACAATCGAAAGAAACAAAAGTAAAGTTAGTGACAGATCTGTCTTTTTCTCCATTTAAATTCATGTTGGTTTTCTGCATTCCCAATGTATTTCACTGCTTTATTTTAAAGTGTTAGCTGTACTGTGTAAATTTTGATTCAGTTTGATTTTGTGAGAGAGCAACAGTCTATAAGCCATTATAATAGCTGTAATGCACATTCTTGTTTGTTTCCACCTTGTCATACACAGAGATCAAGATCACATTCAGATGAAAAAATTAGTAGAAAACATCGATTTTGAATGTAGCATGTATTGCTAAATGCAGCTTGTTGAAGAGCCATAATTTTCACTAAAGGCTACTCAAGTCATGCCTAAAGATGCAGTTGTGACAAAGGTGAATCAAGAGAACTTGTCACTGAACTGAAATATAAGCAGCACCAAAAGACATAATCTAGAAAAAAAAAATAGAAAGGATTTGGTCATATGCAATTAGACCAATAAATCTAAACACATTCAGTTAATGAGTTTCTAAAAGACATTAAGTTTAAACTTTCTAGAATTTTAGGATGAGAGAAGAGGGCAGTCTTTCAGTTTTCCTCAGCTGTACTTAAAACCTGTGTATTCTGTTGAAGACACTGCACTTATTACTAGCTTGCTATATTATTAACAAAATAATCTATTAATCTATTAAGAAGTTTAAAGCCAGAAATTCTGTCAGCACAGTACTTACAAGGATCTTACTTATTCCAAACAACATTGTAGGTCACAGGACAAAATGTGAATTTATTATTCTGAAGACATAAAAATCTGATTTGTTTTATGTAAAAAAGGACGTCAACAACACTCAGGAAGTTCACAAAGTGTACTTCCCCTATGCACCCATATAATATAACTATGGAATAATTTAAAGTGATACCAATTCAAATAATCAACCAGAAGAGAATACATTTGTTGTTCAGTGAAGGAACTATTCACAGATTTCAGGCAGTTAACACACCTGAGGGACGGAATGTCATCCAAAGGGACCTGGACAGGCTGGAGAGGTGGGCCTGTGCAAACCTCATGAGGTTCAACAAGGCCAAGTGCAAGGTCCTGCACCTGGGTCGGGGCAACCCCCGATATCAATACAGGCTGGGAGATGAGGGGATTGAGAGCAGCCCTGTGGAGAAGGACTTGGGGGTACTGATGGAAGAAAAGCTGGACATGAGCCAGCAGTGTGCGCTTGCAGCCCAGGCAGCCAACCGTATCCTGGGCTGCATCAAAAGAAGCGTGGCCAGCAGGTCGAGGGAGGGGATTCTGCCCCTCTACTCGGCTCTGCTGAGACCCCACCTGGAGTACTGCGTCCAGCTCTGGAGCCCTCAGCACAAGAAGGACATGGAGCTGTTGGAGTGGGTCCAGAAGAGGGCCACAAAAATGATCTGAGGGCTGGAGCACCTCTCCTACGAGGACAGGCTGAGAGAGTTNCCAGAGAGGTAGTGGAGGCCCCATCCCTGGAAACATTCAAGGTCAGGTTGGACGGGGCTCTGAGCAACCTGATCTAGTTGATGATGTCCCTGCTCACTGCAGGGGGGTTGGACTAGATGACCTCTAAAGGTCCCTTCCAACCCAAAGCATTCTATAATTCTGATTCTATGATTCTTCTGTACTTAGATTTCATTCATTTGGGCTTATTAGCTATATACTATCATAAGGCAAGAGTGCTGAATAGAATTTATGAAGTATTAGTACAGCTGATTACCACAGCCACTTTAGAAGTCAGCCAGTCTCTTTTTCACACATAGAGAGAATTATTAACACTAGCATAACTAACATACATGTGTTAAGGGATACTCTATTTTTTTTGGCTGTATTACAAAAGGCAGCCTCTGAACACCAACCACTTTAAAAGTAATTTATATTTGATAAAGCTTGACACAAAAAGAAAAGTAGTTAATTTATTATTTTTAGCTTTTTTATATTACATAAACCCCTATATTTTATTAGAATTTTCATGCAGACTATGAATTAAATGTGTGTCACCTCAGGCCCTTAGATAGAAAAAGACCATGTAATTCATCACCTCCCACAAATGTTTTACAGTACTATAAAGAAGATTAAAAATAAGGTGCGGTTTGAACATTTGTTCATTGTTTAACAAGAAATATTTGCTTATACATATTTTTTCAGTGTATAGGTCCCTCCTGTTACACTGAGATATTAGTTACTGTCATCCAGCCTTGGCAAAATCATCAATATCAGGAAATAGGCAACATAGTTTATTTAAAGGCATCTTACAGTGACTAGTTCAGACTTAATGGTTCCATTTCTATAAACTGAGGTTTGAAAAGATGATTACCACATTCAGTACTTTGGGTATGAGTTTACTTTTAAACTGCATCTTCCTGAATGCTTGATTGGGAAGAAAGGAGCTCTTTCTTTGGAATATTGTCATTCAAGATAATGTACACAGGTTATTCTGAAAACTAATGGAATAGAGACCTTTCTGTCGTGGTTTAGCCCCACTCGGCAACTAAGCACCACGCAGCCGCTCGCTCACCCTCCCCCTCCCCGGTGGGATGGGGGAGAGAATCGGAAGGGCAAGAGTAAGAAAACCCACGGGTTGAGATAAGAACAGTTTAATAATTGAAATAAAATAATAATAATAGTAATAATAATAATGATAATAATAATAATAATAATTGTAATGAAAAGGAGAACGAGAGAGACAAACAAAACCCAGGGAAAAGAAAACAAGTGATGCAACCGCTCACCACCCGCCGACCGACACCCAGCCAGTCCCCGAGCAGCGATCGCTGCCCCCCGGCTAACTCCCCTCGGTTTATATACTGAGCATGACGTCATATGGTATGGAATAGCCCTTTGGTCGATTTGGATCAACTATCTTGGGCCGTGCCCCCTCCCAACTTCTTGTGCACCTGGCAGAGCATGGGAAGCTGAAAAAGAAAGTCCTTGACTAGTCTAAGCATTACTTAGCAACAACTAAAACATCAGTGTGTTATCAGCATTCTTCTCATGCTAAATCCAAAACACAGCACTATGCTAGCTACTAGGAAGAAAAGTAACTCTAACTCAGCTGAAACCAGGACACTTTCTCTATGAAAGACTGAACAAGCCATTTTTAAATCAGAAAAGTTCTTCAGAAAAAAAGGAAAAAAAAATGGAATCCAAAGATTTATGAACAGTGGAACTTAGTAGACTTAGTACAAGTTTTCTACTGTTCTCTTTATACAATATATAACTTAAAATGGGAAAGAACCCGGGTGCAGAAAAATCCCAATAAGCTGAAATATTTGAACCCATTCCATCAAAGTTAAGATTATTGCTTGTCCATTTGACTTTTTACCTTGCAAATAACTAGTGTAGAAAATCCAATAGTTCACAGGACTGAAATCTCAACAACTATTGCAAAAGTGCTAATAATTTAAATTTATTTTTCCAACCTAAAATGCCATGTATTACATTTGCCAATGAGGAAGTCTCTGAAGATTTAATTATCTAAATTTGTGCCTGGCTTGAGAGACAAACCAAGAGGTGGTTAAATACAAACTAATGAATTAATTACTCTTCAGCTTCTTCAATGCAAAAAGAGAATTACCTACAGTTTTTTTCTCTTTGTTTACAATGCTTCGACATCAGCCACAAATGTGAATTACAAGGAAATCTGAGACAAGAAAATGGTGACTTTTGAGCAAAAAGGAGGAGTAAGACACAAGTAGTAAACTAGAGATGTACTTTGTTTTTAAATCTTCATGAGTAGTTTTATTTCTTCATGTGGTTCTGGAAAGAATGGAAGGAAACTAACATTACGTGCTAGTGAAAGGATTAATATCTCCTCTATTTCATATCATTTCCAAATGAAGTTTGTTAGACTTATTAAATCAAATTTAAATGAAATCAAATTAAAGCAAAAATCTTAATATTAACCTCAGCCTCAATTCCCAAGCCCACTTGGAAAGCTGGATGGATTTTCCTAAGAAAAACAGATTCTTGTATGGATTGCAAATCTTCATGAAATAAAAAGAAGTTCTAGTGAAACTGTTCCCAGGGTATGGTTAGTTTGCAAATAAATGCAGAGACATAATTTTGATGGGGGTGTGTTTGTGTCTTTGTTGATTGTTTTGCTATAGATCAATTTCTTTTTAAATATTTTGATGTGCTTCTTCACAAAAACTTTGCAATCTTCACCCATTTCAGTAAAGATTTTTTTCTATCATTCCTAATAGTGTTCTTAATGATCTCTGTAGGTGAAAGGTATGTGTTTAAAAGCCATATCTGAAAGAAAAAGCAGCAGAAGGAAAGAGTCAGCTCTAGCAGCTATTCGAAACTCCAGCACTTGTTTTTGTGTGTGACAGTGTGTTTATGTGCAAAAGAAGTCTTCTGGTTTAGGTATGAGTGCTACATAAGTTCATTTCAATCACATTTAGTTTATTCATTCTGTTTCATTCTGAAGGAACAAATTCATTCTGATCATTTCATCTATGGCTGAGAAAATTGAACTCTAACAGATTGCAGTCCCAGAAGAAATTGCTTGGTGTTAGAGCTGCAAGTAATTGTTAAACTCCCACATGCCTCAGGGGAGAAAGCATGTCCTTGATTAGAAAAACAAGTGGGGGTAGGGAGGGAATGAGAGAATCTATGCTTATAGTTAATGGGTATGGTGGCATCGTGTATTAAATGTTCTGGACAATTAAGTCATATTTTCTATTTTTAACTAGAATATTAATTCATGTTTAAAGTAAATATTAATGTTTAGAGCCTGTACTTTTTTTCAGACTGAAAGATAGATATCCTTTTAACACAAAATGAGCTGTTAGTGAGCAGATAAACACACAATGCTAAGACACCTACTTCTATTCATTCTTATTCTCATTAAATTATATACTTCTGACAACTCAGCAGTGAAGACAAGTTTAGTTGTTCTCTGCTGAAAAAAACTATATTGCTGAAAAGTCAGTCCATGGTAACAAGAACATTTTGATGGTTTCTAAGACTGCAAAGAATATGATTATTGAAACTTTTGTGAAGGAGAACATTTTTCGTATTTCTGATTATATTCCAAGTGAGACTCATTTACACGCTAACCAGCATGAATGACAGAAGGAGAGTTGTGAAGGCCTAAATTCATTCAAGACTAAGATTTGTATGGGATCTTTCTTTGGACACAAAACTGTAAATACTGTGGCCATAATGTTTTTTAGTTAATTACTTAAAGGAATTTAGTGTTCATATTTGAAGATGGAAACAGTGCAATTGTATTTGATCCCTAGAAATCTTTTTTGCTATTGAACAGAAGATATGTAAGATAAATATTCTTGAAAAACTTTCAGACTTTAAGAATGTAAGTGAAGTTAAGCACGAGGGCAGAAGAGGAAGTAAATTTATGGGCTAGAGTTCCACCTAGCTTAGAAAGCTTCAAATAGTTAACAGATGCAGCTCCTCTCAAAGATAAAGAAGACTTTCTCTTTTTTTTTTTCCCCCCGTAGATCACTAAATCGTGGGAGCATTGAGAAATTGCTATGTGGTAGTCCTCAGAGGAACCTGAGGTTTAGGTTTAGGAAACCTAGAACATTTATATCTAAGAATATCCCGGTAGTAATTACAGCTTCCGACCCAGACTTGTTTGGAGCAATTAACTATCACACTCATCTAAGCAGCAGGAATTTCAAGCTATCAAATTTTCAAGCTTGACCCATGGCCTCTATTTTTCAGAAAAGTGTCTTAAGAGCCAAATTACTCTAGATAGGGGACTTTCCTTAGCTCCAGGCTGCACTATTGCAAATCAAAGTTAATAGGATCTTGACACTAAGATCTGAAAGGAAGGGGAGCCCTTTAACATTAGGAAAGCCTGATTTCTTTTCTTAGATTCAGGAACTGACTGTAAACGTAAGAGGACAGAACTGTATCCACACAAGAAGGAATCAAAGGATTTCCATTCTCAGAAGAAACTTTCCCAGATTAATGCAGATACAGGGTCCTTATTGTTCATTCTCTCTCTAACCTTCTTGCATCATGACTCACCTTCAGAAGAGTGACTCCATTTCATACTTCTCTGTAACCTGGCGGAAAGGATTTTTTCTAGTAAAGCAACAGCAAATGGGCTGAACCTCCATAAGTTCATTGAAAGAAAAAAGAAAAAATCAGTACCAAGATTGTGTATGAATTAAAAAAATTATGTGAAGAAAAAAAACACACTCTTTCTTTTGTTACATATTTACCCATGAAAGGAATTTTCTGAGTCGGTTCAGTAAATTGAAATATGTTGTTCTTATCAGCTAATTCTCTGCAGTTCCTAGCTCAGCAAAAGTCTTCAGTCCTTTTCTTTCTCTTTCTTCATTCTTTCTTTCTTTTTCTTTCTTTTTTTCTTTCTTTTTTTCTTCCTTCCTTCCTTTCTTTCTTTCCTTCTTTCTGTCTTACAGTGATAAGCAGACAGACTTACCTCTTGGAATACTTTATAGCTTGTTAATGAGGATCAGAACACCAAGAATAACCCCATCAAGCCACCTGGGATACTCATATAATCAATACGAAGCAAGATGTGGATGTTTAAACACCGGCTGTAAATTTCCATTGTTCCCAATGTTTTACCCTTTGTAAATTTATCTCTGCATGTTCATCACCTCAGATATGGATAATTATTTTACTCTTATTGTATTTTAGGAAATCCTTCTTACTCCATTAAATTTTTTCTTAAAGGAGGGCACCTAGCACTGAAAAAAGTTAGGCAACAGTATTAATAAGGTATAGTTAGATGTCAGTTGGTTCTCAAATAATAAATTCTCAAAAAGCTAGTTGGGAATAACTAAAGCTATTTGAAAGGTTGGGCCAAATCTGAGGAATAGTTTTAGATTAAATGAAAAAAAAAGTTTGCTTGGAACTTGTAAAGAAAGTAGTGCAAAGAAAAGGCTTGATGAATTGGAGGGTACAGTATGAAGACACTACATACTGGAATGTACGAATTCTCCCACTGCTTAAAAAAACCCCAACCAATGTCCATTTTACACAAAGTTTTCATTGATGCATACCACTGAGTGTGTTTTTTTTTAAATAAAGCATATATTGACTTGCATATATTTAGACAAATATTTCAGTAGGATTCACACCCAGATAATCTTCCATTTGACTGTCATATTCAGTGAACTACAGTGTCATTGCAATATTTTCCTCTCTCTAGTGCAAAAAATAATTTTACAAGGTAGAATGGATGCATTTTAACAAGGACTGTAACTTTTTTTCCAGGAATATACAGTAGAGTTTTTATTTGAGAGGCACAGATGCAGATTCATGTTAGCAAAAGGAAATGAAAATAAAAGGTTTCCCCTTTTGTGAAGCATTATGTTATTGTTGCTGAGCTACTGGATATGAGGGAAACACCGCATTACTCGCTTCTTCTGGAAGTATTCAAATGTTTCTCAGAATTCATGGGGTTAGGCACCGTACACCTATTCCTAGAATTTTTTTCTAACATTGACTCTACTCACAGAGTTAAGAAAAGAGCACCATAGTTGAGAAGTATAATTTTTTTATTGTACTTGTTTTCATTTCTCCAAATCTATCAACCATGTAAGACAAGAGGCATTAAATAAAGTAAGGCTATTAGTAAACAAGCAAAAACTACCTGTTTCTAACCATTATGCTGCTAGAAAACTAATGAAAAATACATTAAGTCACCAATAAACAACTAGGGTTCATTAAGACAGAAAGAAAAACAAAATTGGAAATCACATCATGGGAACATTGAAAACTAACCTCTTCCATTATCACTGCAAATGAATCTTAAAGCATTTATACTACCTTCCCTGCCATTTTGAAGGATTAATCATAATATGAAATGG